>BLQM01000137.1:50633-62036 GCA_012489335.1 Triparma laevis f. inornata
GGGGGTGGGGTAGGGGGGTTAGAATGATGGGTGGGTGAAGGAGGCGCCGCGGAGGTTAAAGAGGGCATGACGCGAGTGGGAAGCGCTCGAGCCGGCGTTTTCGGAGGGCGACGTGGGCCTCTTGGCGTCGGCTGACGAGGCGAAGGACACCGAGGCTGCTGGCAAACGTCGAAGGCCGCCCGATTCCCCTCCACCGAGTCGTCCATGCCGATCAAGAAGCAGCTCAGCAGCTGCGTCCGCAGCTTCGCGTGCCGGCTGCATTCCGACGTAAACCTCAACCGCCGCCACGGCCATCGTAAACGGCGCGTCAGGTGATTGGCGGATTCGGTCTTGCCGGCTCAGCTCTCGCCGTGCCGTTTAGACCGGGCATCAAGTTTTTCTGGACGTTGATGTCGACGTGCCGGCGCTCTGCAAACGGACCCGGAACGGCAGAGGCATTTCAACTATTAAAACGAAGTTAAGAGCGGGATAGGGTGGAGTATTCGATGATTATTGGGTTATGTGTGACTGCTGGGATACCTCAGGAAGTGGATACGCGACATGATGTAGCTGTTTTCGGCTTCAGATTCATTTTTCACTTCACAGGGGCTGGATTTTTACCGTTCGATAACTCTCTCAATTGTGCACATAACGGTGAGTGTCGATCAGTTCTGAAGTCTCTTGATATGCTTACATTTCGTAAGCACAACGGATTACCCTGTGGACGTTTGTGAATTTTTTTATAGGACAAATGACTTCAGACCTGCGTTCCTCGAAAGGCTGTCCATTTCCTTCTCTCATTTATCACATTCAAACGACAGTTTGACCATTCTCAGCTCAACGACCGCAAATAACTCAAAATAAAACCTCGCATCCCATACTAACACCCCGCGTTCCCCTCCCAACTTCAGAATTGGAAAGGTGAGGGCGCGTAACGGAAAAAAATCGTCTCAAGGATTGTATTTGTTTGACGCGGGGCGCGCTGCTCGTGAATGAACGCAATTGTCGGCGCAGAATTCAACCGCCTTGATGGTGAAGCGTCCGCGCGTTGTACGCTGCGCTCGGGCCTTATCGACGGCGGGTCGTACTCGATGACAGAGGACGACATCGATCTATTGGGAGTGAAGCTGGGCACCACGTCCTTTGAGCGCAACGTCAAGCAGATTGCTTCCGGTAGCTCTAACGGCTGATGAAAGGCGTTGTGGTGCTGCAGGGGCGTTCGCTGCAATCTCAATCGTAACGCTCATTCGTAGCTCTTCATCGTAACTCACACACTCATCTTCATCGTCGTCGTCGCTCCTCAACTCCTCGCCCCCCTCCCTCCTACAGAATCCCTCACGTAAACGATGAAATCGATTATCTTCCTCCTCCTACTCCTGACCCTCGTCTCCTCCTTCTCCCTCCCCCAAACCCCGAAATCCCACCTCTCCCCCCTCCCCTCCTCCACCTCCCTCTCCTCCCTCAATGCCCTCTCCCTCTCCGGCGGCAACGCCATCGTTCCCCCCCCAAAAATCCCCCTCCCCCCCTCCTACATCCTCTCCTCCTCCCTCTCCTCCCTAATCGGCGGCTACGACACTGGCGTAATCGCCGGAGCTCTCTTATACCTAACCCCAGCATTAGGTTTAAATAATCAACCTTTTAAAATAGGTTTAATAGTTACTGCGTGTACCTTCGGTGCTATTCTAGGTAGTCTATTAACTCCTAAAATCTTAACAACAAAGGGAAGAGTTCCGACACTTAAAATTAGTTCGGTTCTTTTCTTGATTAGTGCGGGTTTGAGTGGGTATAGTCCTACGGCTGAGTTTTTGATATTAGCGAGGTTTTTAGCTGGTATAGCAATGGGCGCGGTTAGTACGGCTGTACCGCTTTATGTTAGTGAGACGAGTCCGACGGAGGATAGAGGGAGGTATGCTACTTTTCCGCAGTTTATGATTAGTTCAGGGATTCTTATTAGTTATGCTATTGATTTAATGATTTTGAGGTTTTGCGGAGGTGAGTAAGTCTAAATGCGAAAAGAGAAACGCGACGAGCAAGGAATGTGTTAATTTCGCTCGTTAATTTCTGCGGAGCGCAGTAGCGACACGTCTAGACGTCGACGCCACAATCAACGCTAAGTCATTATAACTCGTCGTCGCTTCGCTCCTCCGCTCGTCGCAGGTTGCTGGAGGTGGATGTTGGGGATGGCAGCTTTGCCAAGTTTGGCGATGATGGTTGGAGTGTTTAATTTGAAGGAAAGCCCGAGGTGGTTGGCGGGGAAGGGGAGGTTGGAGGAGGCGAAGGAGAATTTGAAGGCTATTAGGAAGAGTGAGGATGTTGAGGTGGAGTTCAATAGTATGTTGAAAGCGGTTGCGGAGGAAGCGAAGTCGCAGGTGAGACTAGCTCAGCGAGGAACGAAGCGACGAGCTTTAATAATCGTTATTGACTAGCGAGGAGCGGAGCGACGAGATTTCGACTTCGTCATAAATACAGCGAGCAAACGAGCTCGTTCAGTTCGTCGCTTCGCTCCTCGCATTAAGAACCATTATAAACTAACTCGTCGCTTCGCTCGTTCGCTCCTCCCCGCCCGCTCGCCACAGTCGACTCAGAAAAAACAAGAAGCAACACTATCCGACCTCCTCAACAACAAAATCGCCCGCGGAAAACTCTTCACCGTCGTAGCCCTACAAGCCTTCCAACAACTAGCCGGCATAAACGCCATCGTCTACTTCACCCCTTTAATCCTCCGCGAAGCCGGCGTATCCGCATTAACCTCCAAACTCCTACCCGACCCTAACGCTGCGTCCATGCTTTCTACGATTATCGCTTATAGTCCTAAAATCCCTGCTCTTATTTTAGCGAGTAAATTGATGGATAAAATGGGACGTAAGAAACTGCTCACGACTTTCACGCCTATCATGTCATTGAGTTTAATTTCGTTGGCTTCGGCGTTCAAGTTTTTGGAGCCTGGGAGCGCTTTAAGAGGGGGGATTGCTGTGGCAAGTATTATGGTTTATGGGGTTACGTTTTGTTTGAGTTTGGGACCGATACCGAGTATTCTTAGCAGTGAAGTCTTTCAGCAGAAGTATAGGAGCATTGGTATGAGTACGAGTATTTTCGCGCAGTGGACTTTTAACGCTTTGGTTACGCTTTATTTTCCGGTGGTGCAGAGCAAGATTGGGACGGAGAATTGCTTGTGGTTATTTGCGGGGATGTGCGCGGCGAGCGGGGTTTTTGCGAAGTTGAGGGTGGAGGAGACGAAGGGGAAGAGTTTAGAGGAGCTCGGGGGAAGTTAAGAGTAAAGATAGTAAGGGGAACAAATGAAAAAGTGTTGTGGTTTTTTGTGGAAAATTAGTACCCAGTATCTCTTTTATTAATTTTAACATATGTAGTTTGTTGGACACGTGGTATTCTTCAAGAGGCTGCGAACGACAATGAGGAGCGAAGCGACTAGTTAGTTTACGATTTCCAAGAAAACATTCACATATTCACATCCCCCCCCCTTCTCCTAAAAACCTACCCCTCCTCAACCAAAATTCCGTTCAAACTGTGATACTTCTCCGAATAAGGTTCAGAGAACGCCGGGTTGTCATCGCTGAACTGCAAACAAACTTCAGCCTGATAAACCGGAAAGTCCTCACTGTCCATTATCCACACCACCCCAGTGTCGATGGTGTCGTCGTCTCCCCCCAACCCCTCCCTCAAATCCAAGTTGTGTACCGCAACGTTAGCTTCCTCGATCGCTTCAAAGTAATGCCCCGATATTCCGCCGGGAATGCCCACCAAAGCTCGGTACTCCGGTCCCAGGTCGAAAACGTCTTGCCTCGTCCACTGCCCCGGCGTCAGCTGCGTGAAGTCCTCGAAGAATACCTGGAGCGAGCGCGAGCGCAGCGAGCGTGTTAGAGTCGTGAGGAGTTTTGAAGCTACTAGCTCAGACGAATTGCTCCAGCAACCCTCCCATTCCCAGCTCGTCGCTTCGTGTCGAGACAATTTCCTTCGTACCTTCGCGGCGTCCTTCAGTCTGTCGTTAGGAACGCTGAACTCCACAACCTCCGCATGTCCCAGCTTCCCGTAGTCGCCAACACCATCCTTGTTGTGGTAGCATAGGTCGTTGGGTGAGCTGTCTCCCCCGGCGTACGCGGACACTGCGGTTATGTCTGAAGCGGAGCGCTGAAGCAGGAGCTTCTCGAATTTGGTTACGATGCTGTGCTGCTGGTGGAAGAAGCAGCCGTTTCCGAAGTAGACGTTTACGAAGCTTTCGGAGGCACTGGCGCTGGCCGCGATAGCTAGCGATAGGAGGAGGCTCTTGGTTACCATGTTAATATAGTTGTGTTGAGTCAGGAGTTGTGAAGGGAGTATTAGGATTCAGGTTTGTATTGGGGACGGGGTGGGGGTGGGGACGCGGTGGTGAGTTTTTGAGAATAGTATTGTTGAACGTGAGGTTTGTATGTTGTGTAGAGGGGCGGTTGAGATCCTTTCAGCTTCCAGAAGATCAATGCAATTCATCCTGAATATCATATTTCATATTTATCAGTAATCTCTCCTCCGCCTCGATCCCCCCCGCCCTTTTTATTGTGCCCATAATACCCCTCTTCCCTCTCATTGCTTTCCTTCGTATAAGAATCTTTTTGCTTGCAAGCGAAGCTTTTCCTAAATCTCTCCCCTTTCCTATCCTCTCCTCCCGTATCTGGTTCCCTACCCCCCTCTCCCCCATAATCCCCTCCCCCGATGAAGTCAGAGGACCAGAAGAAGGTCGTTGTCGGGTTGACCGTGATGGTGACTGCTTCGCGAAAAAAAATGCAGCGTCGTTAAACGACAAGGCATGCGAATTCGAGTTGCCTACGAGGGCGGAGAAGAGTCATGGTGCCAACTCAATGATTTCGAATTAGTCCATGAGAAGGCGGACGAGAATATCTCCGAGGCTCTGTTCGCCAAAGTAGATGCCGACTCTAGTAACCCTAACCCTGGCAACAGCAGTACTGCACAAGCGGACGAAGCAAATCAAAAAGTGTGCCCTTCATTGCAACAAGAGGAGCAGAATGAAGTGCAGAATGATTCTCCGGCATCACCAATAGTGGAGGTGGCTGGAATGCGTCTGCGCGAGTGCGACTTCTCAGGTATGCTTGCGGAAAAACAGGGGCAGCATATGCAGGGGACGAGAGAGTGGCTTCTGGAATCAATACGGCGCTGGTCGGAGCACAAGCAAGACGATTCGAAGCGCTTACTGTGGGTAATGGGCGGCGCGGGAACGGGTAAGTCTGTGGTGTCGGCGGTGGCAATAAGCAGGCTAGGCGGTTCCGTTGTGGCGTGGCATTTTGCGAGGCATGACAACCCCAGTGCCAACGAGCCCACCGTGCTTCTCCGCTCTGTGTGTGCAATGTGTTGCCGCCGCCTGCCCGGGTTCCGTGCGGTCTTGGGGCAGGAGGAGGAAGGCGCCCTTGCGAAGGCCATGACGTCTGCCAAACCTGACCAAGTCTTCGCCACCCTGATCGAAGCACCGTTGTGCAGCTTGGACGCGGCAGACAGGGCGGCGGGTCGCACACGCGCCCCCGTGGTTTTGGTGCTGGACGCACTGGACGAGGTGGCCCACGGAGGTTTGCTGGCTATGCTATCGCTGCTCAAACAGGACTTTGAGCGCCTGCCCCCGTGGGTCCGCGTGCCGGTGACCAGCCGCGAGCAGGCGTGTATATTGGATTGCGTCACGGCCATTGGTCCAGGAGTTGTGGAGACAGTGGGTTTGCGCGTGGGCGAGCAGCGGAACCTGCAAGATGTGCAGGCGTACCTAAGAGAGATTGCGCGCACCACAGGGTTCACCCAGTACAGGCTGTCAGACTTGGAGTGCGAGGCCAGCAGGCACTTCGGAGTGGACCTCACCGGCGCGCTGGAGCCCATCGGACAGGCCGTGGACAAGTCGCGGGAGACGTATGCGACCGCGCTGCAGGCTGCACGGGAAGTGGATGAGGCGGGATTTGTAGGTGTGATGGAACTGACGGGCATACGAGACGCCACGCTCCGCCAGCCGGCAGACAACATCGAGTCGCTCTACAGCCTGTCAGGCATGGCTAGGGAGGTCATGCGAGGAGCGTTGGCGAAGGAGTGGGTGCTGGACAAAAACATCAGCACCCCTGTAGATGGGACGGCGGTGGAGTGGGTAGAGGAGGCTGTGGACCCGGGTTTGAAGGGCAAGGAAAGCGCCCTGCGCAAGATTCGCGACAAGTACGATGGAGACGCGAGCCAGATGAAAGATATCTGCCGGGTGTCGCTCATATACACGGGCCTCGGTGGTATACACCGCGGTCTGAAAGGGTTGCAGGCTCTCGAAGGGTGGGTCATGGTCTCATGCAAAAATAAGTATGCCTCGCCCACCCCGCTGGGGTACGCAGATATCAATTGTCTTTTCAGCGTGCCCGTGAAGGACAAACCCCCAGTACTATGCGAAGTGCAGCTACACATGCAGTCTGTACTGGACGCTAAAACCCTCGCCCACGAGCAGTACGAGTTCATCCGATCCGAACTACCTCGTCTCTGTCGGGACACTTCAGCGGACGCACAGGTAATGATGTTATTTATTTGTCGTGTCTCATGCAAAGCACTTCTAACTCATATCATGTTTGTTTGTCGCAGTCCCTGCAGGATTTCATCTTCAAGCGCTTGGACGCGTCCCAACTGGATGCCGCAGTGATGGCGATGAACAAGAAGGCGCAGGGACTCTTCATCTATTGCCGCATGCTGGCGGATTCGCTGCAGCAGAAGAAGCGGGAGCGCGAAGGCTCGCTGAGCTTCGCGGACCTGGAGGAGCTCCCGGCAGGCCTGCATTCGATGTTTGAAGAGAATTTCCAGCGAGTGTTTCCCTCGAGCCAAGCGAACTGGTGGGCTGCTTCTCACTCTATGATCTGCCTCGCTGTCGGCGCAATGGAGCCGCTGCCCATAGAGCTGATGGTGGAGGTGCTCAAGTGGGATGACGCCACGCGCGCCCGTGTCTGTGAACTCACTTCGCTCTTGTTCCCCGTGCGAAAGGGGCGCGTGCGTGTGCTGCACAAGAGTGTAGTGGACTGGCTCACGGCCCCAGGGCGGGCCGACCAGACACACACTGTCAGCGCTGCAGACATCGCCTCCGCACACTTGAATCTCGCCTCGAGTGGTTTGACAGCCCTGGAGGGACTCCTCGCCCAACCCTCCAAAAAGTACCCTTCCCCCAGTCAAGCTTACGCCCTGTCGCACACGATCACGCACGCGTGCGAGGCGGGCAGTGCTCACCGGCTCGAGCTACAGGCCAGGCTGCAGCCGCTCCTGGACCGCCTGGGCTTCGTGGCCGCCAAGCTGGACGCTGGCCTTTTGCAGAGCCTCCTCGCAAACTACAAAATGGCGGCACAGTATTTTGGCGGAGAAACAATCGTGGCCACCCTCCGTTTCTTGCGATCGCACGTCGGGATTCTAGCGGGGGAGCCCACCGCTTTGTACCAGCTGGCATCCCAGAGAGATCAGGACCTGTCCTCGCCATGTTGGCGAGTGTGCCCCAAGCGAACCTCCAACATGCGTTGGTGGCGCCTGTCACGACGGGCGGGGGCCCGGGGGAAAACCCATGTTTGCTGTCTCTGCCCGGGCACGATGGGGCTGTGATGGACATCAAGGTTTCCCGCTGCGGCACACACGCAGCGTCGGTGGGGCGGGACAAACGCATCCGAGTGTGGGACCTCGAGGATGGCGAGGAGGATATCAGCATTGCTTACGAGCCTGGTGAAGCCAAGCACAAGGGGTTCAACAGCGACTGGTTGCTCCGCCCCCTTGCTTATAGCGGTGAGGAGGAGGAACGGCTGGCAGTTGGCACCTCCAACGGGCAGGTGTTGGTTTTCGACCCGGTTACAGGCAGTAAGCTTCAGCAGATCGCAGTCACTCCCGGTTGGGCTCTAGGCCAACTGATGTTTTCAAAGGACGGCGCACTGCTACTTGCCTCCTCCGACGACGGTACGGCCCGCCTGATAGACATGGTTACAAACGAGCAGAAAGTAGCGTTTACCGATGGGCACATGGGCGGCGTGGTTTCTGCTGCCCTGTCACCCGACGGAAAGCGCGTGTCCACTGGGTGCACCTATGGGCGCCTCGTGTTGTGGGATGCGGTGGGCAGAGCCAAGAAACGCACGAGGAAGACAATGGCGTCATTCTGCACCTACAGTGGTCGAACGCTGGACACGCCCTGGCGTACGGAACTGATGACAGCAGAACTTTCATCAAAGAAACTGCTACAGGCAAGACCACGTGTCTCGGGAGAACCACGGCGTGGGTCTGGCAGGCGGTGTGGTCGCAAGACGATGAGCTGCTAGCTACCTGCTCCTCTGATCGTAAGCTCGCAGTGTGGCAGCTGGATAGTAAGAAGTTGTTCCTTGTACCAGGGCACGCGCACCGCGTCGCTGCTGTGGCGTTTGCCGGGGCTGGCAGCGAACGCATTGTGACTGGCTCCATGGACAAGACGGTCAAGGTGTGGGACACGGCATCGATCGTGTCCGGCAACATACTGCCGCCGCCGGCGGGCCAGAACTACCGTGTCCTCGTCACACTGCGCGGGATTCTACATCCTGTACAGGGGCAGGTGGTGACAGCGCAGGGGTTTCATAGTTGGGTCGAGATCAGCTCGCTGGTGGGTACGGATGACACGACAGGGGAGCCGATGCGGCAGCTCTGTGGCAAAGTGCAACACCCTGGCTGCGTCATCAAGGCCCTGAACCTGGCGCCTCCGACTGGAGGCCAAGGGGGGGTGCGGATCGTCACGATGTGTATCGGCAATCAAGTCTTCGACTGGAGCAGCATGGGTCACGTCATCATCTCCTCATCGGCCGGCCAGCCCCTCTGGGTGCACACAGCTTCTCAGCATCAGAGCAGCGTGGGCGTGCCCCCGAGCGACGTGGCGGCTCGTTCGGCCTCGCGCACTTTGGCCGTGATGTTCCGCAATGGCGTGGTGTGTCTGTACCACTCCGACAACTATGCCCTGCTCTGTACATTTTCACACGCCCAGCCCGAGGTTGGGCACCAGCAAACACGCTTTGTGGAAGCACGCGCAGTGGCCTTCTCCCCGGACGGAGCTGGTATCGTCACAGCCTACCACAACTCGGTTCGCATGTGGCGGCGAGCCCCTGACGGGAAAAGGGTCACCGAGGAGGGACCGCTAGGTTTTGTGGCCGATTGTGGAGGAGTGATGGAACTTCACTTCGCGACAGTGACGGCTGTCCCCGGAATGGCTTTTGACTGCGACCTCGTGGTTGGGGGCGCCACAGGCCTGGATGTGTGGCGACCGCTGCGTGAGGGCGATGGGACTATGGCCGGATTCCAGCACAGCATGCGCGTCGCCCCCAGAATAGCTCACGGGTGTTCGATGAATTTCTCGCCCTCTGGCCAGTTGTTGATGGTGGTGGACAACCTCAGCCTCCGGGTTTTTCACGTTAGGTCCTGGGACCTAAAGCATGTCTACTACAGATCCTTTGTATGTGGTGATTTTTTGGATGAGAACAAGCACCTCGGGGGCACCGCAGACGGCCGTATCATGAGTCTGTCTGCCATCCGACCCAAGCCAGTAGTCTTTCTGCCGTAAATTTCGAAGACCTGCCATACCTTTCAGACCAAGCTGACCAGTCCGTGGCTGTTTCTAAAGACTTGACACCTTTATTTTTTAAAGAAGATAGGTGCAAGGGGACAAGAGGGGTTGGGGATAATAAAGCAAGAGACGTAGCTTCAATATTAAACACTTTTGCTACGTAATTTACACGTGTCATCCTTACCCCCCATATTTAATTGCTTCTCTACAATCCTTTTATGCCGTCTTCACCTTCTGACCGCCCTCCCCAACTCCACCCACGTTCTTCAAATACCAACTCAGAAAGAAAGAACCCCAAACCACTTCGCTCAGACCGATGCCCTTGGTCAGCGGTCCCTCCTCTCCAGCAACCGAGATGAAACCGATGGTTAGCGCCGTCTGAAGTTTAAGGACGCCGAATAGTAGCACCATTTTTTTTGGCAACCTGAGCAGCGAGCCGAGGAGCGAAGCGACGAGTTGGTTTAGAAAGTTTGAAGAATGTTCTTAATGCTCCTCGCTTCGCTCCTCGCTGGGTTTCGTCTCACCTGCAACCGCTGATCCCGTGGATCGTGTACAAAACTCCTGCCACCGCAACGACCGTCCAAACGGTCTGGTCCCACGCGTCCGTGAAGGTTTTGTTGCTTCGTAAGAACGTTTCTCCCCACTCGCACAACGGATTGTCGACGATCGAGCATGAAGCCTTGAGAAGGGCCTCGGGCATCGATGGGGAGAAGCCGAGGAGGGTCGCGCCAGAGGTTGCAGGCTGCGACGAGCGAAGCGAGTCGCATAAAGATTGGCGTTAACGAGTTAAAATTGCGTAGCGGTGATAGTGGTATCGATATCTAGACTGAAGCTACAAGCACAGCTGAATAACGAGCGAAATATAACGGATTCCCAGCTCGTCGCCTCGCTCCTCGCAGCTTCTCACCTGGTTCGCGTACCAGAAGAACCACGATTGAGCGAGGTTCGAAACGCCAGCAGCGACGAAGAAACCGCTCCACCTCAGCCACCAGCAAGCTCCGAGGATATGGAAAATTGAGGGTACGATGAACGCGAATGTGAGCTTGAAGGGCACGCCCAGGCAGGCGATTTTAAACAGAGGCGAGTTTTCAGGAGACGCATCTGTTACAGCCGCTGCGAACAGGGCTGCGAAAGGAATGAGTTAGATGGGAGTAAGATGGGAGCTAGTTCAAGCAAACAGGTTGCAGAATACACAACGCGGGCTCACCTCCGTTCTCAATGAAATCACCCAAAAACGCCACCACCATGGACAGCATCATTAGGACGTAAATGGGAGAAGTGGACTTGGCCTTGAAGCAAAATCTAGAGACGACTGCCGTCGTGATGGCGAGGAAGAAGAACCCGAAGTAAGTTCCAAACAGAGTGTCGAACATCCTCGCCTGCATGTAGATGCCGTGGGCTGTTGAGTCTTTCGGAAACATAGGCACTAGAGTCTTTGAGTGATTTATGCATGCGTTGTTGTCCCACACTCCTCCCTCCCATATGACAGCGAGGTTCTGGAGAAACACAGGATAGCCGCTGACATCCGCCCAGGCAATGTGGGAATCTGTGACGAGCGTAGCGAGGAGCGGAGAAGCGAAGGAGCGAAGCGACGACGAGTTAGAATTGCATAACGAAGAACGTGGCGGAGACCAACTACTACCAGTATTATCAGCTCATCGCTTCGCTCCTCGTCGCAAACCCTCACCGGGTAGCATAGCAAACAGGAGGTGGTCTGGAGGAAGGGGTACTGAGGTATTGACGGAACGTCGAAGGTTTTGACAGAGATAGTTTAGGACGAAGAGGAACAAGGTTAAGTACGTGTAGGAAGCAATCACCCATGTGGGGGACGAGGCCTTGTCATAGAAAAACTTGAACATGTG
>BLQM01000138.1:0-14085 GCA_012489335.1 Triparma laevis f. inornata
CCCTAACCCATTACAACTCAATAATTAATTCCGACTATAATCTTAATTGGGAAGGATTTGTGGTACAACTTCAACCATCTTGCTATTTATTTTATTTAAGTAGTGTTTTGTTTCAGATCTTATTAAAATCATTTGATCTCAACGAGTTCGTCATTAAAAACGCTACACTTCAAACGAATGCAAACTCCTTCTCTCCCTCTCACTTAAATTGAATCAATGCCATCCAAAATCTCCCCAAACAGCCTTCCCCCGCCCTCCTCCCCTCCCTCAATGAATCTTTTGATGCCTTCGAAAATATCCTCGCCCCTCTGTGCTCCACTTCCCAACGCCATCTTCCCCCCTAAAACCAATGTCGGAATACCATGTATCCCCAAACGCTCCACCATTTCTAAACTCTTAAAAACCGTCTTTCTCCCCGCCCCCTCCCGTAAAAAGGTTTCGACGTCCACATAATCCTGCCCTTCAATACCTACATCTTTTACGACTTGTAAAAGCATCTGCGATGAGTGGTAGCGAGTCGCATGAAGATTGGCGTTAATGAATTAGAATTGCATGGCGATGATAGTGGCGTCAATACCTAGACTGGGGCTATTAGCGCAGCCGAAGAACGAGCGCTAGTATCGTATTCACAACTCGTCCATTTGCTCCTCGCAGTGCCTCACCTCCGAATCATTTAGAATACCGGATTCAGTAAAGTGTTTAACGTTGATACCTGAATAAAATTCCTCCGCTTTCTTAACGCCGAAACGTTTCGTTATGTATATCACGAGACGGTGAGAGTTTATAGTAGAAGACTGAATCCTCTTAGAAAGATTAGGCTGCGTAAAACCTAAAGCGTCGAGGTTTACTTCCGCAGCTCGACCAGGGAGATCATGAGACGTTCTGAAGGATACGAAGTTCTTCAAACTCCCGAACTTCCTAATCATCCGCGTCTCGTGACTTTCCGTAAATCCCTCCGGTTTACTTGCGTACCCCGGCTCCAATAAAAACGGTACTCTATACAAGTTAAATTCCCAATCCGGATAAGACTGCGACGAGCGTAGCGAGGAGCGGCGAGCAAAGCGAGCCGAGTTAGAATTGTTTAGCGACGAAAGTGCTTGAGCATTTAGACTAAAGCTGCGTCCTCTCGAATTGTTACTCCCTTAAATTGCTGTATTCCCAGCTAGTCGCTTCGCTCCTTGCAGTTCCTCACTTTCTCCGCCTGATCTATAGCGTTCTTAACATGAACTGTACCTATCATACCGTTCGGTCACATGGTGTCTGATATAAGTTCGAGGTTGAGTATTTTCTTAGTAGACGTGACGTTCATAGCTGACATTGCCGTTAAAGTTGATGAGGAGAGTAAGAAGAGGAGATAGAGAGTAAGAGAGTGATAGTGAGGATGAAGACTCGAGGGCATAAAAACTTTATTCGTAGCCGGGAGTTACGTAGATCGGTCTGAGAGGATTTTCTATGGTAGGGGTGAGAGGTGGAAGATTTTTAGGTTGGAAACGCGAACGTTGATAACTCGACAAGAGAAAATAGATAGGGTAGGACAGGCTCCTGCAAAGTGATTTGGAATTGATAACCGTGATTTTCAAACGATACCACAACCGTTGAAAACTTACTCACGCGTTTTTACGAGTAAATTAGCCAAGTAACAGACCCCAAAATACCTTCAACCTACCTGCAAAACCTTCACTAGCCCTATACTCCCCAACCCAATCGCTCTATGGAAGACTCTGATCTCTCCCCCCTCAAAGAAACCCTCTCCTCCCTCGTTCTCATCGAAACGAACCTCGCGCCTCTCCTAAAACGGCAGGCCGAGCAGAAGGAATTAATGAGGAGGATTAAGGGGGGTGAGGAGAATGGGATCAGTCTTGATTTACAGGAAGGTTAGTTCTCGCTCATGTTCGCTCGAGAAAAGTGTGCGCTCGTGGCTCGATGTGCCTAGTGGTGGAGATAATGCGTACTGGTCGCTCTCAAACTCGATGAGCGCTCGCTCATCGTTGTAGTTCGTTCGCTCGTCGTCGTTGTCTTTTGACTCCTCGAGTGTCGTTCATTCCTTTCCATCGTTCGCTCGACTCAACGCTCTAAACAGTCATTCCGAAAATCTAACACCCCACGCCTTATAAACAAACAGTCGCCGAAGTCCAAACAGCAATCGCCCTAGCGTACTCCACGATCCGCTTCATTCACGCCCGTCTTCTCGGTCACAAAATCGATAAAGATCACGAAATAATGGATTCGCTAAAAGGCTGTAAAGGAGTCATGAAAAGGTTAAGAGAGAGGAAGGAGGGTGGAAGAGGAAAGAGGAGGAAAATTGGTAAATGAAATTTAATTTAAATAATAAAAATCTCAAATATACTGTAATTATTCTTCACCACAAACAGAATTAACGAAAACATGAAAAGCAACCTTCATAGCTGGTCCCACCACATGCATTCCATCCAACTGCGTTGCCATCTCATGACTTAAACCCATACTAATATTCCTCCAATCAACTTCCTTCCAATTATTACCCTCAATCTCCGGTCTCAAAATCTCAGCGAACTCCTCCATCCTTTCACTCGTACATCCGCTTTCTCTTTCACTAACAATGTACGGTCCTAATAACCACACTTTAATTTCTTCTTCCTTTAATTTTAAATTTGAATATTTATTCCCTTTATTCAAATTATCCTTCACAATCTTCTCCTTAAAATCGGAGAAAGAATCATGCCAAATTAAATGAGTTAAACCTAAATTCGTAATCGTTATTTTTTTATTACCATAATTTATCGGTATAACATCGAAACGATTATTGACGTAATACTCAAAAAAAAACGCAATAGAATCGCCTTTAACACTCGGTCTACTAAATCCTTTCTCCTCCCAACATTCCTTAATTTCCTCATCCTTATAATATTTTAAATCACATTCGTACGGTTTCCAAACATACTCAAATTCTGATTTACCTACTTCAGACATCCAACTATTTTTTAAAGGAGAACGTAAACAACCAGAAGCCTTGTTACAAAGTTTACCTAATCTTTCAGGAGTGTCATGAATCCAGCAGTATTCGGGTTCAACATTTGAATGAATCGTACGATAAAAACCTTTATCACCTTTTTCAGGTATCGGCGGCTCGCAGCCGATTTCAGAACGAGAAGTTTTTAACCAACGACCGTAGGTTATTCGAAGATCGTTTGATTTACATGTAGGTGGTATATTTTCAATCGTAGATCCTACATATTTAATAACCTTCTCCTCTGATAAATCGTAAACAATATCATCCCTCCCAAAATCTTTACACCAAGTTTCCTCATTCTCCTTCGAATAATCCCACCCACATCCTAAATGTATCGCCGCATCTTCTTCCCTCTTAGTCCCCGAATAAATCTTCTCCTTCCCTTTCAACCCCTCAACCTCCTCTTCCCCTTCAATATCTTCATAAAATAAACACCTAGGACTCTTAACCTCAAACCCTTCTCTACTCGTCCAATACCTACAACTTAATGAGCGAGTACAAATATCACAACAACCTTCCCATGAACTATAAAAAGTACCTGGAGAACTTAAAAGTGATATAGGCTTACCTATATAATGTTTATTAGATTTCCTCATACACTGAGAACGGTTTATATCTATATTTTTGGGGTTTAGAGATTGAACTTTCACGATTACTTTATATTCACCTTCTTCCGGTACCGGGAATGAGAAGGACCATGTACATTCATTTCGAGGGAGGTTCTTATTTAGAGAAGCGAGGCCGGTTATTATTGAGGGACCGTGTAAACGTACCCAGAGGGTTATTTGAGGGCATGGAGTGTTTTTTTCGTTGATGGAGGAGATTGTTATTTTGTTAGAAATAGGAGAGTGGGGGGGGAGGTAGAGGAGGTGGGAAGTTAGGTTGTAGAGGTAGGAGACACCGCGGAGGGGTTGAAGGGTTGAGTAGTGGGATTTTATTGTGGTTATTTGGGAGGAGGTGGGAACGTAGGGGGAGGAAGAGGAGGAGGGAGGTGGGGTATCGTTGGAGTCGTTGGGGTTGTTGACGGTATCAGGTGGTGGAGGAAGTTGTTCATCGCCGTTGTCGTTATCTTCATCGTTGTTATCATTGTTATCGTTGTTACTGATATTGTTATTATCGAAATCATCATTGCCACCCTCAAAACGAACAGCGTCACCTCCCGAGAAACTCTCTCCGATAAACTTATCACTAAATCTCGCAATTAAAATCTCGAACATCTTCTCCTCCCGACTCATTGTCAGAAATATGAGAGTTATGACTACGACAAAAAAGGCAAAAGTGAACATACGAAGGGGGGAGGGCATCGTGAATGAGGGAAGCAGAAAAGAGGTAGGCTTCGCTGTGTGATCGTTGTTGTGACGTGTGGGTGGAAAATATTGGGTGGTTGTAGAGTTTAGTGGGGCGGGGAGATAGTGCTGGGTTGTGGCGCGTCGGTGAAATTTTTATAGGAGCCGGCTAAAATTGAGGGAGGGGCTTCCGCCGGAGGGTTTGGGGATTTAGTGATTGAAGGTTTTTCAGGTAGGTTGAAGGTATTTTGGGGTCTGTTACTTGGCTAGTCTGTGTGAAAGAACGCTCAGAAAAATTTGCAGGTACAGCAGAAACGTTTGAAAATCACGATCTCAATCTCCCAAAACCACTCTTCAGGTCTGCCCCCTACCAATCGAATTTAACTTGTCGAGTTATCAATTTACTTTGTAATCGGTCTAACGCCAATTCAAGCTGCGCTTAATATACTAAAGTTCGCCGGAGTCCCTCCCCTTCACTCTCAAAGCTCCGTATCATCTCAAAACTCCAATGTCCCTGTCGCTCAAACATGACCTTCTTTCACCTTCCCCTCACTCAAAAGAGTACATGAGGATTGATGTAATCGGAGAAGACGATGGAGTAAATTGTACGCCTGTAACAATCGCAAATGATGATGATGTGGGTGGGAATAATATGGCGGGGTGGAATGATGATGATGGGGACGAGGGGGGGGGAGAGGGTGTGTATGACGAGGAGGAGTTGGATATGTTCGAGCCTCAACTCCCTGACAATTTTAGAGAGTTGAGGGGACCGAAGCGAAGAAAGCATAATCCTAATGCTTGGACGGCGGAAGAGGATGCGGCGCTTCTTGAGGGTGTGGAAAATCACGGGCTCGACTTTGACAAAATCAAAACTGAGAATGGAGCTCGGCTTGGTAGTCGGTCGGTCGGCGCACTCAAAACATATTTGAACCTTCATCACCCTGCTAAGATCAAAAGGTTGAGGATAGTAACGCCAAAAAAGCCTGACCCTAATGTTTGGACCGCGGAAGAGGATGCGGCGCTTCTTGAGGGGGTTGAAAAGCATGGGCGTGAATGGAACAAAATCAAGGCCGAGAGTGGAGGTCGGCTTGATAAATGGTCGGCAGGTGCGCTCGAAGCACATTTGAAGCGTCAACACCCTGATATGCACAGGGAGTTGAGTGCAACGGTCACGAAATACCGTAGTAATAAGGTGCTTTGGACAGCGGAGGAGAAATCGGCGCTTCTGGAGGGCGTGGAAAAACACGGGCTAGACTTTGAGCGAATCAAGGCCGAGATTGGAGCTCGGCTTGGTAAACGGTCGGCACACGCACTCAGATCGCATTTGCGCATTCACCACCCTGATAAGTTCAGAGAGTTGAGGGTAGCGGAGCCTCGAAAGCTCCCACCCAAGAAGTCGAAGAGAAAGCTCCCGCCCAATCCTCATGCATGGACAGAGGATGAGAAAGCGGCGCTTCTTGAGGGCGTGGAAAAACACGGGCTTGACTTTGACCAAATCAAGGACGAGAGTGGATCTCGGTTTGGTAATAGGTCGGCAAACGCACTCGAAACTTATTTGTACGCTAATCACCGTGATAAGTACAGAGAGTTTAAGCAACGATGAGCAAATAAAATGTATACATAAAAACAAACGAACAACAACTTTATGAATTTGAAAAGACAAACGTTGGGCTTTATCTACTTTTTGGAATCATCGGTCTTGTTGTCGGCACTTTCGAAGGAAGCGGAGGGCTGGGTGTCCATGGAGGGTTGGGTGCCTAGCTCTGCTTGCCCAGGCATCCACACGGTCTCGCCGTCGGGGACGGTGATGAAATTGTCGAAGAGAATACCTCTGTGCGCGTCTCTGGACAAACTGTACTGCCCCTGCATCATTTCGAGGACTCCCTCACCCTTTTCGTTGGCGATGAGCTTGAGCATCATGTGCTCGAGGGCGAGGTGCTCGGCTCGGAACTTCGCCCTGATGAGGGGAATGTGAGTTTTGAGGACGTCGCAGTGCTTCAGGCCGCGCTTATAGTACTTTCCGAGCCACTCTTTCTTCTCCGCATCGGAGAAGCCGGACTGCAGGATGGAGTTCCGAGCGAGCTCGCACATGTCGGTCATGGACAGGTCGAAGGACGCGCGGGCGACGGAGTACTCCTCAAGCAGCGGGTCGTCCGAGAGGTGGAAGAGGAGGGGATCGTCCGTGGAGAGCGTGACGTTCATCCCGCGGCGAAAGAACTTGGAGAACGGGCTGTCCTTCATTTTCCTGAAGAGAAAGTTGTTGCTGCCGGGGGGCGGGGAGGGGAGGAGCGAAGCGGGGGGAGTTAGTATAAATTGCTTCTAGTATATATGTGAATGACGCACAAACATCGAGCAAACATCGAGTTCGCATTTTCTCACCTCAGGGGGGAGATCGAGAGGCCGACCTGGTCCAAGAAGTACAAGTACTGAAGGCTAACCTGCGACGAGCGTAGCGAGGAGCGAAGCGACGAGTTAGTTTAAAGTGTTCTAAATGCTCGTCGCTTCGCTCCTCGCAGTTCCTCGCCTGCTTGTCAAGGTTGATGCCGTGGTTGATGGACTCGCACAGCATGTACGTCGCAGCGAGGTGCATGACATCGCCGGTCTCTCCGGCGTGAGGCCTGAACGCGAACGTATTGAGGCCTGCGACAAGGAGCGAAGCGACGAGTTAGAAGTGTTGAGAATCGTTTCGACTGGAGATCGCTTTCTCACCTTTGCTCGAACGGAGACCGTTGATAACTTTGATGTTCGCCCACAGGTAGTAGAGCTGCCATGCGTACGCCGGGTTCTCGTTCGTCGTCCACTCCTTCGGGTGCTTCGTGCAGCATGGTGCCTCGGGGTTACCCTCGTCGTCGACTGAATCGAAGCCTACGACGTTTTTAAGGAGCTCAGCGACTTCGGGGTTCTGCTCGGGGTGGAGGGTGGCCTCGACCATTGGGGTGAAGATGTTCTCGAGCATGTCGTGGAAGCTGCTTGCGGCGTCTTTGTGCTTGTTCTTGTAGATTCTCCACAGGCGGGGGATCTGGACGAGCCACTTGTTCTGCGAAAGGGGGGTTAGACGAGAATATATATTTTCGTTGAGGAGAACCTATTTCAAGCTACTAACCTTCTTGCTGAGGACGGGTCCGCCCTCCCAATTCTTGAGAACCCACTTCGCGTTCTGAAGCCACTCATGCCTCTCCATCCCATAAACGCTCAACCTCATCTCCGTCAACGCCCTATGCCCCTTATCCTTCTCGTGCCTATCGAAAACCCTCTTCGTCAACTCGGCGAAGTACCGACCCTCAATGTGGTTGTCGACTTTTAAGAAGATGCGGCGCATTTGAGCGAGCTTGAAGGGGGAGTACTTAGAGTTGAAATTGTCGAAACGCTGGTAGACGGAGTAGTCGGCTAGGACGTTGAAGGCGTCAATGGTGAGGTGATCGGCGTCGAGGCCGGCCTAACGAGCGAGCGAAGCGAGCTGCGTTAGAGCGAGGAGCGAAACGACGCTTAGGTTTTATTCTCTCACCTTATCAAAAACCTCCTTCAACGTATCCCCCTCCTCCAAAACAACCGTATCCCCTTCAACCTCCAACTGCGACGAGCGTAGCGGGTCGCGTGAAGATTGTTGTAAACGAGTTAGAATTGGGTGGGGGCAGTGGTGGCGTCGATATCTAGACTGGATCTACTAGCGCATTCGAATAAATAATGGAATTGATGCATTCTCAACTCGTCGTTGAGACTCCTCGCAATTTCTCACCTTCTCCCTCACAAAATCCACAAACTGTTTCGCGCTCGCCGCCGCCGCCAAATGTATATGATTATCACACTTCTGCAATCTATAAAAGTCAGTATTTAAAAGCCGTGATTGTGCTTCCATTTCAACATGCCCGTTTGCGATAATGTGTGTTTTGAATGCGGAGGATAAAAGTTGGAGGCGGGTGAAGGAGAAAGAACGGGTTGCGCCGTCTGAGGCGATTTGTTTTAGGCGGTTGTAATCACTCATAAAATCGAAGATGGAGGGGGTTGTGATGTGGGAGGGGGTGGTGGGGGAGGAGAGGTTTAGGATGCCTTCGGAGGAGAAGGAGTAGGTTAGGGAGGAGAGGGGGGTGGTTTTTAGGGTGGGGGAGATGTAGACGCCTTTTTGTTGGCAGTATTTTTTGCGCATGTCGCGGGCTGGGGGGGAAGAGTGAAGCGACGAGTTAGTGTTGGAGTTGTTTGTGGCTGTTAAGAAGAATTAGGTTTCTAATGTCACTACGCCGCCACTGCGCCGCCCATCGTCCGCTTCAGGTTCTCACCCTCTTGAAGGTATTTACACGCTTGAAAGTTCTCATCAGTCACCGTCCCATGTCCATAAAACATGAGTGAACTGAGTGCAAAAAGCGTTGAAAAAAGAAAAGTGTTAGATTAGCTGAGAGGACCGTCCACTCATGTCATCTTAATTGTCATCTTAATTGTCATCTTAATTGTCATCTTAATTGTCATCTTAATTGTCATCTTAATTGTCATCTTAATTGTCATCTTAATTTCTCACCGAGTAAAAGAAAGTGATTTAGGCTCCTCATTCCCCTCCTCCTCATCCACACCCTGTAGGTTCTCCCTGCTTCTCTTCCCACTCGGTTTCCTCATATGATGCGGTTTTGGGGTCTTCGGATCCATCGGACTCTTCCCTCCAGGAGCTGGAGGAGGTTGAGAAGAAGGGTTACTACCAGTATCGTCTGCGATGGCAATGCAGAGCGTTGGAGGAGGACCTGAGATTTGAGTGGAGAGCTGACCAATTGAACCGCTGCGGTGCAAGTTTGTGGAGGGGAGAGACTCCCCAGTATCGTTCGTGGACTCCTCGAGGTGGGTGAGGTCGTTGGAGGACATTTTTGACATTATCTACGAGTGATCTGCGACGCCGAAAGTGGAAAAGCAGAATCCAATGAAAATTGTTAGTTTAAAGCAAAAGGGAAGGCTTTGGAGGTAACCTGGTGCTTCAAAATTGTAATAATTTGATCAGGGTTAGGTATTTGAGTCGTTCTCGATGTTTTGAAGGAAACTCTGAGAAAAGTACACAAAAATAAGAGCCAACATTGCTGAATTATTTAGACACTGCCGTGTACGTTCACACAGACGCCGCAGAGACGTAACAAAGAGACATGCGGGAGATATGCATAATTATTTCACGTAAAAATTACTGCGCATTCTGATCCGTTGCGGATAAATTAGAAATGAACGGCCATTGATCGGATCGATTGATGGGCCTTCGTGGCTCCGGAAAGACCAGCCCATTTCTCGAATATTTCGCGCTCAAAATAAATGTATTAAATTGGAAGGCGTCGTTCGTGCCCCAAAAGCTCACCCACGAACGTAATTATTTCCTCACGCCCCCCGAACCTTCTCCCCCACCACCCAAACCCACCACCCCACACCCACCTCCCCACCCCACCCCTCTAACCCCTCCCCCCCCCGCCCCCACAGCACCAAATCAACCAAACTAAGTAACTATGGGATGCTACAAGTACATGGAGGAGGTCTGGAGGAAGAAGCAGAGTGACGTGCTCCGCTTCCTCATGCGCGTCCGCGCCTGGGAGTACCGCCAGGGCAACAAGCTCGCCCGCTGCAACAGGCCCACCCGTACCGACAAGGCCCACCGCCTCGGTTACAAGGCCAAGCAGGGATACGTCATCGTCCGCTCCGCCGTCAGGCGTGGTGGCCGCAAGAGGCAGAACCCCCGTGGAGCCGTCCTCGGAAAGCCCAAGCACCAGGGTATCAACCAGCTCAAGTTCGAGCGCAACCTCCAGTCCGTCGCCGAGGAGAAGGCCGGACGCAAGTGGTCCAACATGCGTGTCTTGAACTCCTACTGGGTCAACCAGGATGCCACCATGAAGTACTACGAGGTAATCATGGTCGACCCCAACCACCAGAAAATCCGCAACGACCCTCGCATCAACTGGATCGTCGCCCCCGTCCACAAGCACCGCGAGATGCGCGGCCTCACCTCCGCCGGACGCAAGTCTCGCGGATTCAGGAAGAGCGGGCACAGGAGGAACGGAGCTATTGGAGGAAGTTACAGGGCCGCCTGGCTCAGGAGGAACGTACTCAAGCTCAAGAGGTACAGGTAAACGCTGGGCTGAAGAGGTTTGGAGTGGGTGGAGGAGAGGGGAGAGGGCTGAAGAGCGTAGCTTTAATGGGCTTCTTTCTTTTTTCATTCATGAAAATTGTTGTTTTGTTTTTGGTTTTATTTCGTTTTTATTTATTAGTTTTTGTTGTTGGTACATCGCCCGTTGAATTTGTCGAAATTACATTTACACTAGCAGCTGGTCTGCTAATAGCAATTAGCATTTCTCGTTCAATCGCCGTCAACGCATCTTTTGCGATTGTTACAGGCGCACCATTTACTCCGTTGTCTTCTTCGACAACATCTATCCTCATGTACTCTTCTGAGTGAGGGAAAGGTGAAAGAAGTTCAAGTTCGAGCGACAGGGAGATTGGAATTTGCGATGATACAGAGCTTTCAAGAACGGGGGAAGGGACTCTGGCGAACTTAATTCTATTAAGCGCAGCTTGATTTGCAGTTACACCAATTTTGACATAATTTGATAACTCGAAAAGTTAATATCGAAAATATGTCGAAAATTCTGGCTCCACTTCTTCACTGTGAAGCCGAACGGTCTAGACAATGTCGATCTCTTCCACACAAACCCTCAAGAATTAGGTGAACGTGCCTTCCGATATTGCGTTGAACAAAATCGATGACGATCACAGACTCACTTCAAACGCTTGGTATCGGCGTCTTCAACAATTACACCAAGCTAGTCCCATCCAGCATTGACGTTAGCGACTGGTATAATGATACAACGTCCGAAGTCGTCGCCCACCTCCGCTCCCTCCAAACCTAAGTAAACACAAACTACATCGATTTTACAGTTCAAATAATAATAAACTAAACCTTTCTGTGTTTCAAACAAAGTATCTATTCAGGACATTTTTTACTCCCCCCCTCCCCCCTCCCAACCTTCTCCCTCCCCTCCAACAATTTCCTTATCTCCAACGTACAAACCCTTCCCGTCGTCACCGGCAATCATCATCTTCTGCTCGGTAAACTGCAGATCTGGCAGCGTCGTGCTTTGGTCCAACCCTCTTATCTCCCCCTTCTGCCCCTTCTCAGGGCTGAAGATCTGAAAGCCACCTCCGTAGGTCATGCCCGGATTGAGATCCGTCATCTTGTCGCGGTGGACTATCGGCTGATCCTCCGGCGTCTGCGCCCTGACCGTCTTCTGTCTCGGGAAGCCCTGGCTATCCATCTCTCCGACCTGGAGGTGGTTTTCCCTAGTCGCCGGTCTCGACGACAATGATGGCCGCGTTCCTCCGAAGCTGTGGGGTTGGGGTGGGGTAAGGACCGTGTTAGTGGTGGAGATGAGATAGCTATAGCTCGTGTCGTCGTTCACTCCTCATAAAACTTTGTCCTCGCCCTAACTCACCCCATTTCTATACCCGCCGTCACCGCGTTTGACTCGCCGCCGAAGCCAACATCCAAGGCTCCGGGCTTCTCGACCATGTTCTCGAACACCGGATTGCCCGCCATCGCGCTTGAGCCCATCATCATGTTAGAGGTGTTGCCCGGCGCTGCCATGGTGGGAATTTCAGGGAGGGGTGTCCCTCGTCCTTCGCCTGGCATCTTTTGCGGTTGCTTCAGCGGCATCGACAGGTTCATCCCCGCCATAGGTGCTATGGCGGGTAGTGGCGTAATTGGGGTTTGTTGTTGCACGGGTATGTTCACCCCTTGAGGCGTTTGTGGGGCCACAATTGGTTGTTGTTGTTGTACCGGCACGGGTTGCGGGGCAGTCATATTAACCTTCTCTGTAGGCCTCGACTGCTCACCGCTGTTGTTGTTGTTCGGAGCTACCGAACTCTCCAGATAAACTGGAGCTGACGCCTCCCTTGGCATCGCGTTCCTTTCACTTATGGGAAAATTTCCCGAATCCACCACTCCGGCTTCACCGCCGGCATCCACCCTCATGGCCCCCGCGAGGCCTTTCCACTCTCCCCCTGCCACCTTTTCCTCCTGATTTCCACCTCCCGGCACTGGGCTCATCGACGCCTTCCTGTACTGCTCAACCTGGTTCGAGTTGTTGGCGAGCTGCTGCTGCAGCATCTCGTGCTGCTGGATCAAAATGCGGATCGTGTCCTTGACTCTCTCCACTTCCCCCGTCACAACCTCGACCTATGAATATAAATAAATGAAATTTGTGTTTGTGTTTGTGTTAGAATTATATATAACGTCAGTATTGTCAGAAAAATCCTCAACTCTCACCTGCTCGCCAACCACCTTGTCAGCCTTCTTGTGCAACTCGTGATGAACCTGCGACGATTGGAGTTGACGGGTTA
The DNA here is from genome assembly GCA_012489335.1 of Triparma laevis f. inornata. NCBI lineage: Eukaryota > Bolidophyceae > Parmales > Triparmaceae > Triparma > Triparma laevis. The sequence goes on from BLQM01000138.1 coordinate 12,625, forward strand.
GAAGAATGTGGTAACGTTAGAGGTGCTGATGCTCAGCTACATTGTAATGTCGAATACTGAATTCTCACTCAGCTCGTCGCTTCGCTCCTCGCTGGGTTTCGTCCTCGTGGTGCCTCACCTGGTGCGTCGTCATGTAGTTCTCCAACGCCTCGACCAAATCCTCCGGGTCGACCTCCAGCCCTCCGCCTCCTCCGCCTCCCAAGTTCACGGCCCCGCTGTCTCCCATCATGCTGGTCGAGTGCTGCAGGAACTGCTTCCTGAGCGCCGCGATCTCCGTCTTGTCTGCCTTGTCGCTCTTCAAAGACTCGCAGACCTGGTTGAGGTTAGCCGTAACGGCCTTAAAATCCGCCTCGTCGGACTCGGTGGAGTTCAAGGCGGACTGCAAGTGGTCGATGATCGACTCGAACTTGGTCTCGAGCTTGGTGTCGACCTGCGACGATGCGTAGCGAGGAGCGGACGAGCGAAGCGAGCCGTGTTAGAGTGTTGTTTGTTGAGTAGAATTGAGCAGGGGCTCGTCTGAAGCTATCAGCGCAGTAAAACTGCGGCCGGAAAATAACTTTTTCTACATCTCACCTCCTCCCTCGCGATCTTCTCGAACATATCCCTCTGTACTGTGTCGATCGCCTCCTTAATAGAATCCTAGCTTCGCCTGATGTCCACCAAGTCGATGCCCGCCTGCTCCTCCTTCCACTCCATGAGTGCCTTAAAGTCAGTGTTCATAGTCTTCAAATCGTCAACAGTACCCTCATCAAGCTTCTCCATGACAGCTCCAGACTGCTTCATATGCTCATCAGCCGTCTCAACGTGTTCCTGAATCTCGCTCAAATGTTTCTCCGTATGGTTAACGAACTCATTCAACATAACCTCCTCCCCTCCAACAGTCTCATGCTTAATCTGCGCGGAAGTTATCTCGATAGTCGAGGACATGGTGGTGACGTTCGTCTCAAGCTAAGAAGACCGCGTAGCGAGGAGACATGAACGATTAGCATAGATGAGTTAGAATTACGGAGCGACGACTTTAACTTAAGCGTTGAGTCTGAGGCTACCAGAGGAGCCGAATTATCAGCGCAAATGTCAAGGTTCGCAGCTTGTCGCTGAGCTCTGAGCGCCTTCTCACCTTCTCCTGTGTTGTTTGTAGGACGGTTAAATCGCTTTTAGCTGATTCCACAGTGTTGGTGATTTCAGATTTGAACGTTGAGAGTTGTTGCGTCTGAGTTTGCAGCTGGTTGCTCATAGTGGAGACGAAGGTTCCCTGTTGGTGGGGGTGTTAGGAGTTGTAGAGATTGGGAGGCACTGGAAAGGGTTAGGGTGGACGCACCTGCTCGGCTACTTTGAGAACGATGTCGTCGAAGGATTCCATCTTGGAAGTGAAGTCGGCCGTCTTGGACTCCATTTCTTCGATCTGGGGAGGGGTGGGTAGGGTGGAGGTTAGAGGTAGGGTTGAGGTTAGAGGTGGGGGGG
>BLQM01000138.1:22009-37992 GCA_012489335.1 Triparma laevis f. inornata
GGTAACGCACCTCCTTTGCCGAGCATTCGGCCCTTGTGGTACTTGTGGGAGGAGGTGGCGCCGGTGGAGGGGTCTGGGAGGGGGGGAAGGGGGTTAGTTTGGGTGACCGTAGTTTGGGTGACCGCAAGGCGACTGAGTTGTGTAAGCGGTGATTTGAGCTTACCTCTTCGAGTCTCCGTTATTTCAACGATCTCAACGTTGCCATGTTTGTCCTTTGATCTGCTGCTACTGCTGCTAGCGGTCGGAGCGAGCGCGGTGCGAGGTGCTGCCACTGAAGTCATGTGAAATTTTTCGGTGCGGATCAGCTTTGAATGAAAGGAACGTGCCTGTGGGTGGATGAGGGAGGTGGTGGTTATTGAGAGAGGTGTGAGTATATGAATCTAAGGGATAGGTGGCGGTCACTTTAAATTCAAGTGGGGAAGCGGGGCGAGAAGGCCATGAAAACCATGGTAAAACGATCCAAACGACCACTTTGCTTTCGAGCTCTCGATCTATTTTATGACAACATTAACGCGTTTCATACTGATTGGTTTACATCCAGCGGGAGAAGTAGTTATGAAGTGTGGGTGTTGATAAAGCGGAGACTGGATGGAGAAAGCTCACGTTTATCAAAATGCAAAGTCCCAGAAGTGCTCAAAATATGGCCAAGGCAAACAACTCTTTGTCACCAGGATTTATCAAGGTCGAAAGTTGAATTTAGTATTCTACTGGGTCTGTAGTATATAGCTGTCCTAGGAAGTGGAGTTTATTCTGCTCAATAACTTTTTAAAACACAGTTTTAAAGGTTGACTGAAAGGATCTTCTTCCGCATGGCCTGGTCATCTTCGAGCCCCACCCCCACCATGTCTCAGAACGACGGTGGAATCGTCTTGTCGATCTTCCTAATGGTCGCAGCTCTCTCCTACGCTTTGTTCAACGCCGTCGCGTTCTACAACAGTAGCACGAACAAAAACCCGACGACGTCCCAACAACGTCCCTACGACCTCGTGCGTCTTCTCTCAGGCTCGGCCAATGTCGGCAACTGCGTTATCCACATGCTCCTCGTAATATACACCATCGGGAATGCAGACAACGGGTCGGAGTACTGGGTGAAGGAGAGAGAGCTTGGCGGTGTGGAGGGACCTGTCTTTCTAGCGATTCTGAACTTCACGGCGGGGTTGAGTGCGATCAGGAACTATTCGATGACCTTTCCGTTGGTGTGGAATAGGTGAGGGGTGGGGTTGCGAGCACCAGGAGCGAACAACGTAACGACACCAATAACCTTGATCATTTCTAACATTGCTCGCTTCGCTCGTCGCTTCGCTCGCAGTTTCGTCGCTCTGACCGGCACGCTCCTTCCCATCGTCTGGCCTCGCTTCCTCGCCGAGGGCCTCGAGACCTGGCCTTACACTGTGATTTTCATCTGGTTCACGATCTTCGCGATGGAGCTTACGGCCTTCACCGCCTCGGTGACGCATTACGCGATTTCCAAGAAGAGCAAGGCTGAGTAAATTTGAGAGAAAAAAGTAAAGTAAGTGCTGTGATTTTTGAGTTAAATGATTTGATTTCACGTTCGTGTAACAGAATTAAAAGAAACCTTTTCGCTTCCCCACGCCCTCGATGCCCTTCATGTCTTGTCATCGAGAATCTAGCGCCGCCCACGTACTCGTTTTGTTGTCGGTGTTTACCGACTCTGTAACTTTCTAGTTCTAGTTGAGTCGCGGACCTTAAATTTGGTAGTTTCTTATAAAAATGTAGTTTGTGCATTCTCTCTCGATCCTTGTTAGTTTCCAATTGATCGACTGTTCTCTGTGGCGGGCGGGCGAGCGAGTGAGCGAGCGAGTTGTTAGGGTTAGTGGTGAAGAAATTAATTCGCGGAGCTAACAGTTGTTTACAGTTTGCCTCACCTCACCTCCCTCTCATTCCCTATCCCGTTCGCACATGTTCCCGCTCGTTCTTCCCCCGCCCCCCGCCCCGATCCCCTTCGTTAGTAGACCTAGGCTAGCTTCCTGATGGCCTTCTCGCCGGCGGCTTCGGCGCCCTTGTCGACTTGCTGCATCCATATCCTCGTCTTGTAGATCGAGAACAGGTCGCGCACGAGCTCGCGGAAGTCGATGCGGCCGTCCGCCTCGAAGAAGAAAGTCAGCTTGTGGCGGTCGAACTGCGCGAGCGTGGTGTGGGAGAGTGAGAGTGAGAGTTTTATTTTAAGACGAACGATGTGTGATCTCAGTCGCATTATTGCCGGCGGGGTCTCTACATGGCGCTCCTCTCATGTTCGCCTAAACCGAGAGTCGCCGTAGTCAGATGGCGAGAACAAGTTTTAAATATATCATCATCGAGCACATCTTCAATAAATTCGCTCCATCACAAACCGCTCTCACCTGATACTCCGAATCGAGGATGTTCATGGGCAGACTACGCTGCTTGACCTTCTGACGGCAGATTTTCAAAAGCGTGGCCTCCTCCATCGCCTTGTCCAGCAGCAGCTTGACCTCGCCGTCGGTGGCCGGACGGGTGATCTTCTTGAGGTCCAAGGTGACGGCCTCCTTGCCCTTCGTAAATTTATCCCACGAAATCCGGCCGACGACGACTCCAAGGTCGACGCCGCGGTCCGCCTCGACGAGGACGTACTGGCCGATCTGGACGGGGTGGGGCGAGGGGAGGAACGAGCGCGTGGTGCGCTTGAACTTGACCTGAAAAACCACTGAGGGAGGCGGGCCGGGGGGCGTGAGGGACGAAGTGGACACCGAGGAGAGCGTCGGCGGCGACGTCATCGTCTTGGACCCGGGCACGGCCGGGTTGGTGTAGCGCGGGGTTAGGGGCGAGAGCTCATTTGCCCCGGCGGTCCAGTGCGGCGCCGTGTTGGGCGAGTTCGGAGGACTGCCGTAGAAGGGCAGGGGCTGCGACGAGCGTAGCGAGGAGCAGAGGAGCGAAGCGACGACGTGTTAGAATCGGGTGGTGGGTGTGGTGACGTCGACGTTAAGACTGGAGCTACTGGCGAACGCTGAATTTCGAACAGAGATATGACGTTCTCGCATCGTCGCTTCGCTCCTCGCAGCTTCTCACCTGGGGGTGCGGGTAGTGGGCGCTCGGTTGATTCATCATGTTCATATTGATGGGGGGCGGGTTCGGGTGGAACTGTTGCTGTTGCTGTTGCTGTTGATGTTGCTGTTGCTGTTGATGTTGCTGTTGCTGTTGCTGTTGCTGTTGCTGTTGCTGTTGCTGTTGCTGTTGCTGCTGCTGCTGCTGCTGCTGCTGTTGTACGGTGGAAGGCGGGCCGTAAAGCGGCAACGCCTTGGCGTTGTTGGCGTTGTACGTCTGCTGGTGGTGCGGCGGGGAACGCGGGGCCTGGGCTTGGAAGGCGCCGGGGTTGGGAGGTCCAACGCCGCGGGCCATGTTCATGGTATTCGGGATGGGCGGGGGGAAGCCTGTTGAAAGGGGAGTAGGGGAGTTAGAATTGCGTAGATAGTGGAGCGAAACATGTAGCTCATCGTACCTCCAGTTCCACCGCCGTTCGAAGCCCAAACCGACGAGGGGTGCTCCTGGGAGGGCGCGAGGATCGCGTTCAAGATGCTGCCCTTCTTCTCGCTCCCCTCCTTCCACAGGTTCGAGCCCGCCATCCCCGGGTGGCCCGCAGAGGAGCTGCGGAGACGGGTTGGGCGCGTGGGGCCATGGTTGGTCTGCGTGTGCGGGTCGTCGTCGACGAAGCCGAAGGACGCAAGGGACTGGAGGATCTGCTCGTCTTCATCCTTCGCGGATTTTGATGCCCCATAATTAAACAGAGGGACGGACGAGCTGGATTGGTGTGGGGGTTTGCGAGCAGAGGGTGTTAAAGATGTGGTTTTTATGCGAAATTAATACGGGGCGGGATAGTTGTGTGTGTGCTCAGTCGCATTATTGCAGCCGCTACAGGAAAAACCTGTTGTCTCCTCATGACGCTCCTCTCACGCTCGCCTAAACCGGGAGTCGCCGTAATCAGAGAGACCGTAAATCTTTTGAATATATCATCATTGTCATCGAGCACGTTTTATCTTCAAATTTGCTCCACGATCGCTCGCGCTCACCTCGTCTTGATTTCTCCTTGCGGCTGGACAACGCCGCCAGCGTTAACGCTGACGCCGACGCCGACGCTAACGTTCCCAATCTTGTTGCTATCCTCGTGACCGCGGTAGGAGGCCGCCGTCGGATTCAAAAAAGGATCATACTCGTGCGAATCGGCGCTATTGGAGTTGTTGGGAGAGGGTGGGACGGACAGCGCCTGGGGAAGCGGTTGGAAGCGCGGGCTGAGTGGATTGAGAGTGGTGCTGTGTTGGGGTGTTAGTTGGGCGATTTTAAGTAAGAGAAAAGAATGAAACTTCGCCAACACCCGCTTGAAGTGTACGCGAAACTCAAATCGACTACAATCCCATTCCGCCTCAACTCCAAACATCCCCCCTTCCTCATCCCCCCTCACGACCCCAAAGCCCACCCCAACTACTCTCACCTTCCGCCACTCTCTAAACTCAGACTCAAACCCTGCACTCCCTCTCCCTCACGAACAGCGCCACTAATAGCGTTGATGGCCATAGGAATGCTGATTCCCATGTCGTTTTGGGGGAACTGGGGGGGAGAAGGTTCACGTTGGCTTGCGTCCATGGTGACCGCTTGTGGGCTGCATGGCGAAGGGGGGTGAGATGGACCGCGAGGAACAAAAAGCAGAAGGTACGAGAGGACTCAATTTTGTGTTCATTTTCGTGTCATATGATGGCGTTGGAGAAGATATAACTCGCGTGGGCTACGATTTATATGTGACACTGCCCTGTGATTCATTACACCCCATCACTACCGCTTACTACACACGAAAATGAGCTCAAAGTTTTGCAATGCGACGAGGTTAAGCTGATCGTTCGAGTCCAAAATGCTCCCCCCCTCGGCGTCCGCCCACACTTAAACGCTCAAAATCCCATCTTCAACTCACCTTGATTCTACAGCGTCCATCTAGTCTAATGTAGCGAGTCTATAGACACGTTTGAAAGAATGGCTGGGCTGGTTAAATTTCTCATCTCCCTAATTTTTCCGTCCGCCTTCACGTCCATCACATTCCCCCCAGACCTCCCTGGACCTCCCCAGCCCTCCCCAGAACCCCTCAGATTTCCCCAGAACCCCCCTCGCCCCGCATCTCCTCAATTCCAGCCCGAAAATGGGTTCCTCCGCTTCTCGAGATCGGTTTTTAGAGTCCCTCAACTCCCTCGCGACGACCGCCGTCTCGCCCGAGGACTCTGACTTCTGGGATGAACTGTGGAAGCTCCCGACAACGTCGACCGAGGTGTTCAGTACGTTTACGCCTGCGCTGATACGGACAATACGGAGGTGAGAGAGGCCAAGGTCGATCGAATCAAGGAGACCTCTCGAGGTGTAATGGGCTGCGGAGGGGGACGGAGGAGGTTTGTGTTCGTCGTTGTATGCGGTTGATGATCGCGTTTTCAATTTTCAGCCCTCAAATCGCTAACCTCAATTACCTTCAACTCCCGTCCTCCTCTTTCGCGCGTCCTCAACTCCCTCGCCTCTCCCACGGTCTAACAAAAAAATCCCTCCCGCCTCAGTGATCAGTTCAATAACCTCGAGACGCTCTTCACTCAAGCCACTGCGCAGATGTGCCAGATCGTCGAAACTCCTTACAACATTTACTTCGATCAAGCCCTGAACTGCGTCAGAGGTGAGCGACGAGCGACGAGTAGTACGAATTCTTACTTTTTACTTCACTCCTCGCTTTTAACTAACACGTGCTCGCTTCCCTTCCAGTTCTCACCCGCATCACCCCCTTCTTAATCGAAATCGACCCGAAGCACTCCAAGGTCCACCAAATCCTCTCAAAACAGATCGACGAGATGTGCTTCAGCGTTCCCGTACAAAACAAAAACCCCAACGCGAGCATCGACACCGAAGATGAGGACGATCCTCAACCCTTGGCCCTGTTAGTAGTCCACGCGGCCATGCACATGCTATTCTTGCCTCAGTTCACCACTGATTATTACGACGACGAGACGCTCGACGACGAGACGCTCGACGACGAGACGCTCGAGACTCTGGAGACGGACGTGACTGTCGATGACACGGTGAATAGCGAAGCTCCGGAGGGATTGAAAAAGAAGGGATCACACAATTCCCCCCCCAAGAACGGAGGTAAGAAACTGCGATCTTCGCTGACAAAATTATTATTCATAATATTCTAACTCCCCCCTCCCTCCTCCCCCCTCCCTCCTCCCCCCTCCCCCCACAGGCAAAGTTCCCTTCTCCTCCAAAAAAAAACCCTCCTCCCCCTCCGTCAAGTTCTCTGACGCGTCTATTCTAGCCCCCAACCCTCCTAGTTTGATCTGGTCCCCCTCCGTAATTCCCTCCTCCGCGCTGTTGAAGGACGGCGGAAAGAAGAAGTCTAGTGGTCTGGAAACGGCGTACACTCCGAATAGGTGAGAAATTGCGAAGAGCGAAGCCAAAAAATCGAGTTCTAAACTAACTCGTCGCTTCGCTCGCCACTCCTCACAGGCTCGAAGTCCTCCTCCTCCTCCTGACCCTCTCCTCCGAGCCCCTCTTCCACCCCAAAACCGAGTCCAAGTACCTCCCGATCCTGACTTCCCAGGTGAGAAGTTGCGGAGAGCGGAGCGACGAGCTAGTAATGCGATATTTTGCCATTATAGATGAACTGTGCAAGTAGCGTCAGTCCCAACGTCGACACCACTTTCTTCGCTTCTCATTTCTAACTCGTTATCACCAATCTTCATGCAACTCGCTTCGCTCGTCGCAGAACTGCCCCAACGCCCCGCTCATGTTCTACTCCCTCCTCAATACCGTCCTGGGCTACACTCCCAGCTCCTCCAGCATCCCGTACGGGAGCGCGTTCGGAAACAAGAGCGAGATTTTGACTAGCTCGCTTCACTTGCTCAACGCTTTGTTGAGCTACGGGGAGCCCTGCGCAATTCTGAACAAGGGAATCGACAAGCAGGTCAAGGTTTCGAGCAAGGATAGGTAAGGTGGGGGGGGGCACCGTAACAAGGGAACAGGGGGGAGGGGGGGGTTGGTGACGACGAGTTGATAATGAATATACAGGTTACACACTTTCGCTCCGCTGCGCTCGCTCAACCCTCCGCTGAACTGTTATGTTCCGGCCGTTCCGCTCCGCTAGGGCCGCTGCGCGGGGCCTAACCCTAGCACTTTCCTAGTCATTTTTTACCGCCAATAACCGCCGCTTTCATCGTAACGCAATTCTAACTCGTCACTTTGCTCCTCGGCTCGCTTTGCTCGCCACAGGGGCAACATCTACTCGACACTCCTCCTCCACATGTCCAACGACGCCGACATGAAGTTCTGCTGCGAGGGCTTCACCAAGCTGCTGAACAACGCCCACCTCTCTCTGAACACGTACATGGTGAGGAATTGCGAGGAGCGAAGCGACGAGCTGGGAATACGACAGTTGCGCTCAAAATTCAGCTGCGCTTTAGCTTCAGTCTAGATGTCGACGCCACTATCACCGCTACGCAATTCTAACTCGTCTAATTACGCAACACCAATCTTCATGCGACTCGCTACGCTCGTCGCAGCCCTTGTCGATCGAGCGCCTGGAGTGCTTCGAGGAGATCCTCACGCTTTTCTGGTTCTTTTTACGTAACGACAACTTCAAGAAGTACATCTTGGAGGAGCACGACGTCAACAAGATCGTCGTGCCGCTTTGCTATTTGATGCTGGAGGAAAATTCCAACCTCGACATGGTCAGAATTTGTACTTTGATTTTGTTGAAGCTTACCGGAGAGAGGGAGTTCAGCGTGGGGTTGAATCGCCCCTTCAACACGCACCTGCCGACCTCCCTGCCTTTGTTCCAGGTGAGCGAGACAAGGAACTGCAAGGAGCGAAGCGACGAGATTACGAAGGCGCCATAAATACAACGAGGAGCAAGTCCAAATGAACTCGTTCAATTCGTCGCTTCGCTCCTCGGCTCGTGTTCAGAATATTCTATACTAACGAGGAGCGGAGCGGCGAGATTACGAAGGCGACGTAAATAGAACTCGGGGTTAGCAATAGATCTCGGAGCGAGAATTTGAATTCATCACTTGTCGCTTGCTCGAAATAGTACTCGTCGCTTGTCTCTCGCTCGAAATAGAACTCATCGCTTTGTCGCTCCGAGATTACGAAGGCGCCATAATTACAACGAGAAGGATCTTCGAATGAAAACACCGCTCATATTGAAATTCCTCGTTCAACTCCCCTCTCCCCTCCCCGGCTCGCATTCAAAACATTCTAACATACTAACTCCCCCCTCCACTCCTCGCCCCCCCACCCCCCAGGGTTCTCACTGCGATCTGCTGGTCCTCACCATGTGCACCAAGGCCCAGAAGTCCGACGACCCGTCCTTCGTCGTCATCCTGGCCAATATTTCCTCCTACATCATGTCCCTTAGTTTAGTAGCCAGCTCCAAAATCATGAGCCTGCTGAAGTTCTTCGCGGAGAGGGTGTTCTGGAAGGGTAGTTTGGAGAAGGTCGGCTGGTTAATCGAAGCGGCTAACAACATCGTCCAGTACCAGTGGAGGTGAGAAGCAGCGAGGAGCGAAGCGACGAGCTGGGAATGCGACAATTACGGTCGTAATGAGTCTCCATGAGGAGCGAAGCGACGAGTAAAACGTTGTCTATGAACTCGGATCGAAGCCGAGTAAAGTAGAGGCAGACTTCCTATGAACTTGTTGCTTCGCTCCTCGTAAACTAGAGAACGCGTTATCTATGAACTCGTCGCTTCGCTCCTCGCTGGGAATGCGACAATTACGGTCGTAATGAGTCTCCATGAAGAGTGACGCGACGCTAGAAGCTTTAGTCTAAACGCTCTAGCCGCTTTCATCGCTACATAATTCTAACTCGTCAACGCCAATCTTCATGCGACTCGCTACGCTCGTCGCAGTGGCAACTCCGCCTTCGTCTACGCGTGCATAAGAGGCAAGGCCGTCTTCGAGAGGATGAACCTGTCCGCTCAGGACATCGCCGAGGGCTGGTTGAAAACTGAGAGGAAGCTCATCGCTGCCGGTAAAAAGGTGAGCAAAGAAAACGAAAAATCAGAGTTAACCAATCTTCATAATTCTAACCCCCCCCCCCCCCCCCTCCGCAGCATCTGCTCATCGTTCAACCGGGAGAAGGCTACATGGAAATCTTCAAACAGACGATTCAGCTCAACACCGTCGAGAGGCTATTAAGCGAGCTAGGTGAGGAGCTGCGAGGAACGAAGCGACAAGCTGTGAACTTAATATTTGCGCTTGTAATTTGGCTGCGCCAGTAGCTTCAGACGAGGTACAACTCAACCATTCTCGTCTAACACGGCTCACTTCGCTCGCCGCTCGTCGCAGCCCCCAAAATTGATAAATTCGCGTCCAGTACGAGCGGCGTCGTCGACGAGCAAGACCTGCTCGACTACATCAAAACGCAGACTCTGGTGGGGATCCTCCCCGTCCCGCACGCCATCGTCATCAGAAAGTACGAAGGAGGAAGCGGAGAGTGGTTGAGGTGCTATTTGTGGGGCGTGGTATTCTTGAAAGTCAAGTGGCCGGTTTGGGACGGTGGACAGATCAGGTTGTTCAAGGTCAACACTGGAGATTAAGTAAAAAATGTGATGATAAGTGTAGTATGGTGCTGAGTATGAAAAATGAATATTTTTATTATTTAAAAAGTATTGCGGAAAAAGAGGTTGATCAACCATAAGATGAGGATAATGATTTAGAACGACTCTTAGCTTCTGTATCTCCCCTGCTCGTCCTAATGTTACAGCTAAATTGTACGCACACATTTTCGTATCTTTGTGATCTTTCCCAAGTTGCACTTCACGTCCCTCGAGTGATCTCAGAAAAAGCTCCTCAGCTTTCTCTCAGTAGTGGAACCCTCCGTCGAGATAAACATTTGCGATATTCGTCGCGGTCGTCAACGTATCGGGGTGGTTCATCCCCAAGATCCTCTCCTCCCCCTCCAAAGCTCTCTGGTAGCACTCTAACGCCTTCTCGTAATTCCCCAAATTATTATAAACGTTCCCCAAATTATGCAACGTACCAAACGTTTGCTTATGATCTTCCCCCAACACATTCATCCTCACCACTAAACACCTCTCCAAAACTTCATTCCCCTCCTCATGCTCTCCATTCCCCTTCAGCTCACAACCAAATGAGTTGAGTATCATCAAAATCCCCAACTAAACTACACGCCCTCCCCAAAGCATGACAAGCGTCGAAAATCTCCAGCTTCCTCGGGTCGTTCTTCTTCTTCTTCTGTTTCTTCTTTTTTCCTCGTACTTTCTTCTCCGCCACAGCCGGCATCGCCAACTCCAAAACCTCCAAAATCCTCCTCCACGCCAACACCAAAAGCGACACATCGTCAAAGAACTCCCGACTAAATAGCTTCGCCAACGCCCTGAGCTTCACCAGATCTTCCGACCTCGTAATCGTCAGCACCTGCTACTCCAAATACTCCCTAACGGAATGATGGATTTCCTTCCCACCAACAATCTCCAAAACATCAAAAACTTCCTTCCACTTCAGAAAAGTCGCCTCGTTCCCGTTGAACTGCTTCTGGAAGTACTCGTTGAAGCCCTCCTCGCTCGTGAGCTGCCTCAAATTCTTATACGACGTCGGCTACAGCCTACGCTCGCCGACGCTGTTGCTATAAACGTCAACGTCTAATGCGGAGATCGGTTTACGGCATAGCGGGCAAGGTTCATGCATGAGCTCACACGTGCAGTACCTGCAAGTGGCGGAATGGCCGCAGGGGCGCAACTGCGCGTCAGGGACGTTATCGAGGCAGATAACACACTTATCCTCGTCTTCATCGTCGCCGGTTTTTAGTGGGACGGAAGGCGCGGGAGGGACTGTGCAACGTGATGTGCAACGCAATTTAAGGGGAAAATTGAGAGAAGCCCTAAATTTTCAAACTTCTGAAGAATTCTCCTCCCATCTATCTTCTCGTTCTCACCTGATCGTACGAATAATATTTGACAAGAAATTATGTCAAATGTCTGAAATCAGGATCGTCGACACCGCCGATTTCGAGCGTCCAGACAATGAGCGGAAAATGATCTGGTCAATAGAATCGCACTGGGCGCTGAGATTTTCTTCTGCGGCGGAGTGCAGACTTTTTCGTGGTACTTCCAGTGCACCGCTTGGTGCTTTTTGGAGCAGTAGTCGATCTCGCTGCATTGGGAGCAGCGATGCTGGCCTTATTTCTTACAGCCAGGAAAACCGCAGGTGCGTGGAGGGATTAATGAGGGGGAGGGGAAGGAAATCTGAGAAAGTAATCGACCGAATTCGAGCCATCCCCGTACCTATGTCCCAAAAGTGCGTAGCCACAAGGTCTTCCGGTAGGTTGAAGGCGCAGGAATCGGCTGCGGAGAGTGGTTGGGAGGACGAGGCCAGTCAGAATCAAGGCCAAGTTCAAGGGCCAGTTGTGGCTCCCGCCGCTCCGACGACGAAGGATGATTTCATGGCCACGGACGACTTCATGAGGTTGCTGAGGGGTTATGCGGATGTGGCGGAGCTGTTTCACACGTTCTGACTGGTGAGCAAGCCGTGGCAGCGAATTGCAGAGGAGAAGATTGATGGGGATTTTGAGAGCGGCGTTTTAGCGTTTCAGGGTGGGAAGGATGTGAGGTGGGATGTAGCTGAAGATCGAAGGGACAGGAATAAGATGTCAACAAAGCTCGTAACGCGGGTGATCTTCCTTCTAAATATTACGAAGGTCGGAAGCTAGGCCTACTTCTACGCCGTCAAACTAGTCGTTGTTGATATCCCGGAGGGCGTTCAGAGCATTGGTGATGTTGCCTTCAGTGACTGCAGTAATTTGACTACCGTATCTTTCCCGACGACGTTAAAATCAATTGGCGTAGCCGCCTTCTTACGTTGCTCCAGTCTAGAAAATGTCGATCTCCTCCACACAAACCTTCAAGAATTAGGTGAAATGATGGTTCTTCTACTATTGCTCAGAACTAAAATCGATGACGATACCGGACTCGCTTCAAACGATTGGTCGCAATGTCTTCTTCAAATGTTCCAAGCTAGTCCCCTCCGATATCATCGTTGGCGACTTCAGTGACGACACAACATTCGAAGTCGTCAACCACCTCCGCTCCCTGCAAAACTAACTAAACACACAACCTTACATCGATTTTACATATCTCAAAAAAATTTATTCGTTCTTCTTATTTTTGATCGAGGATTTTAATCTCTCCTCGACATTCCCTAATATTCCTCCGGCCTTCCTGAAAAGTCTCCCCTTCATTTCCCTCTCCCACTCTACCCATTCTTTGACGCCTTTTTCTTCCAACACTAGAACTCCAACGTTCCCCACTTCACTCCAACTAACAATCGGCGGGTAAACATCTTCAATCAACATGTCCATAACCTGCGAGCAACGATGTTAGAATTGCGTAGCGGCTAAATTACGACCTCGAATACCGCACGTACCTTACTCCTCAAAACCGGCTCCTCCTTAACCCTGCTATTCGCCCCCCTCCCCGTAATAATCCTAACCCTCCTCCCTCCACCCCACCCCTCCCTAAAAACCTCCCTCAACCCCACCCTAACCCCACACCCCGCCAAACCAATATTAAAACCGTGCAAATCAAATGTAACCTCCTCATCATTATACTCCTTAATAACCCACGGAAGGCTCCCCTGCTTCACTCCGAGGGAGTAGAGGTAGTCGGAGGTAGTGGAGAGAGAGTGTAGGTGGCATTTCGTTATGGCTGCGACAAGCGTAGCGAATCGCATGAAGAACGGTGTTAACGAGTCAGAATTACGTGGCGTAGATAGTGGCGTCGGCGTAGCCAAATAATTGAACGGAACCAACGCATTCCCAGCTCGTCGCTTCGCTCCTCGCAGTTTCTCACCTCCAAAGTAAACAGATTTAACGAACTCCTGATCGTTCTTGTATTTATTCGTCGCTAATTTTTTAGATCGTGTTAGTTCCTCGGAATTTCTCCAAATTACATTAACGCTGCTCCCAACCCCTTCCCTCACCTTCCTTAACGATAACCTTAATCTCCTCCGTCCTCCTACTCTCCGCCAACCCTGCACAAACGCTCACAACATTCCCCGAGCTAACCCCCCTCCCCCTCTCCACCCACTGCGACGAGCGAAGCGAGGAGCATTAGCGTAGCGAAGAGCATTAGCGTAGCGAGGAGCGAAGCGACGAGTTAGTATAAATGCTTACTATAGCTCGTCGCTTCGCTCCTCGCAGTAACTCGCGGAGAAATTAACGGATTTCTACCATCTCGTAGCTTTTCGCTTTCTCTCAGCGTTTCTCACCTCCATATAAACCTGCAACCCCCACTCCCACTGTTTATCCATTCTAAGCGAATTAAGTATATCTTTAAGTAAACTAGTAGGTAGTTTTAAATTCGTTCCTATTAAATTAAGTGCTATTGGTAGACCTTTAAGCCAGTCGGATTTTGAGGAGGTTCCTTTTATTGTGCAGTGGTCGGTTAGGAGGGAGAGAGGGAGAGGGAGGGGGAGGGGGAGACGGGATTTTAAGAATTGAGAGAATATTGAAGGGGAGGTATTCACTTCGAGGGCTAAAACGAGCGTAGCAAGCGTAGTCTCCGAGTTAGTATACAAAGATGACGTCGCAAGGATGACGTCTTCTTAATGTATATCCAATGTATATCCAATGTATATCCAATGTATATCCCTGTTAGTTCTCTCACCGATTCTAAGCCAAGTCTCAGCTCTTTTTATTGTAACAATATTCTCCTCTGGTCTCACAACTTCGTAGTGCACAACTTCGTAGTGTTTGATTATACGAACTACAGAAGGTAGATCATCTTGCGAACAAAGTAGTGTAAGGATTCGTGATATTTTTGGGAGAGATTGAGGAGTTTGTTGAAGTATGAATTCTGGTAAGAAAGCGTGTTAGAAAAAGTGAGTTAAACAGCGTTTCAATTCAGCTGAGCTGAGAGGTATTTTAGGGTTTTCTCACCTAAAATACTACTCCTCTCAACCTCCCCCCTCCTCTTCAACCACTCCTCCAAAACCTCATCAATAATTTCCCCCCTCTCCTCCTCCTCCATCAGACACTTTCCAAAATCTTCAAATATCCTTTGAAAATCCTCAAAACAATTCTCCAACAATATTTTTACTATTTTGGAGGATAATACCTTTAACTCTGAATCAGAGAGTTGAGATAAAATAGAGAGCGATGAGTTGTAGTTATAAGAGGAGCGGAGGAGGTTGGGAGTGTACCATTTTTCATTTTTATATTCATTTTTATATTCATTTTTAGATTTTTCGGAATCGTTGAGACTTTGATGGAAATGTAAAAACTCTTCTTTCTCCCTCCAATCTAACATCGACAAAGTTTTTAAAGTTAATTCCTTTAATTCTGAATCTGAAATTAAATTTGATAAAAGATTCAAACAATTTACCGATGTTGAACCTGTCATATTTTTACCTTTCAAGGCATTATTATTAGATTCTAATGCAGAATTATAAACATTAAGAATATTCTTCACACTCGATTTGTTATTAATTAAATATTCAATATAAACTGCTGTACTCGTATCAAAACCGGGTATTTCAGTTTTATAGATTTTACGGATTTTAGAAGAGGAGGAGGATGTGAGGGTTAAGGAGAGGAGGGTGGAGGTTTTTAGAGATTGAAGATATTTTGGAGTTATGGAAGAAGTTATACTTTCAGTTGTTTGTAGAGATAAGAAATGATTGAATAAATCTATCAACATATTGTAGGAATTCGTGTAGTGGAGTTTGGGGATATAGGAGGTGGTGATTTTGTTTAGGGTGGTTGGAGAGAGGGTGGGGGAGAGGATTATGTCAGAGTAGATGCGAGTGAAGGTTTTTAGGTACTCTTTTTTCAACAATGGGGCGTTGGAATTGTTGATGGAGATGGGTTGAATGTGTGATAGACGGGCGAGGTTGCTGTGCATTTGGTGGTTATTTGAAGGGATCGATAGACTATTGGAGGTTGATAGGAGCGAGAGGAGGATCGACATCACGAGGACTTTAACGAGGGTAACAAGAAAGAAATAACGGCGGGAGGGGTGGCTTGAGGGAACCATGTGGGCTGCTAGTAGTTGTGACCCCGGTGGGGCAGGAGGAGATGGCGTGCGGTGCGTGTGGGGAGCGCAAAGTGAAAGAGGATATCGAGGGTGAAAAAGAAGGAGGGCTGGGAAACCACCTGTTGCGATTCTGAATCTCCTACGTGTCAACGTCTACTCAAGAACTTGAAATCCTGCACTATATTGCAGCTTCTACGTGTCCTTGAACGTTCAAGTTCGTTACTTAACGTTTGATCAATTTACAGGTGTCGTGGGCGGCGAAGCGTGAGGAGCCCGTCCTTCGTCCTCCTCCCCACCCCTCTCCGAACTCCTTAAGGAGTTGCTATTAGAGTCACACACAAAATGTCTCAAAGTAACCCTAGCGCTCCCAATGGCAACCCTGTTCGTAACCCTACCCCTACCCCTACCCCCACCCCCGACCTCTCCCACTCCGACGAACAAACCCTATCCTCGATCCGTTCCTCCTCCCTAAAACGCCTCCTCCCAACCTGGTCCATGCTCGGTCGCTCCCTCTCCCACACCAACACCCCCGCCTTCGACGCCTTGGACTACGTCGGCCAGAAGAAGTTCGTGAACAACTACTACAAAAAAAGAAACGTAACCTGGTTCGTCGACGATCCTAAAGACGAACCTCAAAACTCATCGAAAGACTTGAAATCATCATCGAAATCATCAACCCTAATAACCTCCGTAAACGACGCCAACGATCTCCTCCCCCTCCACTCCCTCCACCCCCCTCCCACCCACACCGGCTCCCACGATCCAGCCTCTTATAAATCTCACATAAAACGCCTCGAAAAATCAACCCGAACAGGAGCCACTGTCGGAGTCCACGTAAGCAAAGGCGGAGTTGAACGGGGTTTCGTTAGAGTGTGGTGTGAGCATATGTGGAGGAGGGTTAATAGGTTTGAGGTGGAGTATGAGGTTGCGGTGCAGGGGG
>BLQM01000138.1:38339-65904 GCA_012489335.1 Triparma laevis f. inornata
GGGGGGGTTTGGGGAGGCCTAATTTTACGAGGTTTTTTGGGGAGATTGTTTGTAGGGTTACGACGGAGTGTACGAGTGAGGTGAGACGACGACAACGAGGAGCGAAGCCACGAGGATGTGAACATTCGTAAATAAAAGAACATTCGTAAATATGTCGCTTCACTGCGACTCACACTTTATTCTCCTCGTAGGTCTCCAGCAAGGGAAGGGGAGTGGAGAGCAGAAGCAGCGGAACAGCGGGGAATTTTAGCATGGCGTGGGACGGGAGCGTTAACAGAGTCAACGGTGAGGATGGGAGCGGGATAATTTTCAGGTTCGTGGTGCCAGAGGGGGAGAGTTCCGTGGTGTTGGAGTTTGGGAAGAGGGGGATAGAAGCGAGGTTCACGCCGTGTCAGCCGCTGAAGGATGTGATTAAGTGTTTGGGGGATGAGGAGAGAATCGACGACATCGTCACTAGCATTTACCAGTATTGTCAGATGAGGGGTTTAGTGGGAGTGTTGGAGAACGGGGACAACATCACGTGCGACAAGGTAAGTGAGGAAGATATGAGGAGCGAAGCGACGATGTACGGTACGAAGCAATTTGTTCTAACTCGTCGCTTCGCTCCTCGTTGTCGTCGTTCGCTCCTCGTTTCGTTCCTCGTTCTTTGTTTGTGCAGGCTCTGAAACAAATTTTGGGGGAAGACACCATCAGGGTCAGCGACTTGAGGAGGTGAGACACAGCACAGCGGCTGTGCAAGTATCTTCAGTTGTGACACTCCTCACCTCTAACTCGTCGCTTCGCTCCTCGTCGGCTCGTCATAGACTGCTCTTGGAAAACGGACTGCTGTTCGAGACGGAAGCACAAAAAATCGAGTACACTCTAGCTAGGTCCAAGAAGGAGGGAGAATATTCCGATTCGGCCCAGTACGACTTCGATTTCGACCTGGAGAGCCTGTACCACGAGGAGGCGCAGGAGATCTTGAAGAGGGTCAAGACGCGGGAGGTGGAGGAGATGATTTGTAGGCAGAACGGGCTGGACGAGCTCGTGAAGGGGGGGCTGGGGAAGGAGGAGGCGGAGGTGAGAAGCAGCGAGGAGCGAAGCGACGAGCTGGGAATGCGACAATTACGGTCGTAATGAGTCTCCATGAGGAGCGAAGCGACGAGTAAAGTAGGGAACAGGCTTTCTATGAATTGTTGCTTCGCTCCTCGTAAACTAGAGAACGCGTTGTCTTGAACTCGTCGCCTCGCTCCTCGCTGGAAATACTTCAATTTCGGCCTTATTTCGCCCCCCCTACTATTTTTAGTCTAAACGCTCAAGCCGCTTTCGTCGCTAAGTAATTCTAACTCTTAAATAACAATCTTCATGCGACTCGCTTCGCTCGTCGCAGGAGGTCATGGACGAAGTCGAAGGCGGAAGGGAGGAGGAAGGGAACCAGAAGCACATCATGTACATGCTCGGGAAGGCTAGGGCCAACGGCATGTCCGAGAGCGAGAGCGGGAGGGTGGCGGCAGAGAGCGCCAAGCTGCTGTACGTCGAGGGAAATTTGAAGGCCAAGCGGGCGAGAATAGCAGAGCTCGGCAAGTTTGTCGAGGAGATGAAAAAGTGAAGTGAAGTGAAGTCTACTTTTTATGAATTATTGTGTCTGTTTTATTGTATGATTTGTTATTTGAACTATTTCTATTCGATCGTGACCCCGAATTCGGCCTCGAAGCTACGAACGACCTCTTCGGCAACTTCGTCGACCGTCACATCTTCGCTTATCAGGTCCTCCAAGGTCGTCACGGAGCCGACGCTCTCGTCTATCCCGCAGGGGACTATCTCCGCAAAGTAAGGCTGCGAGGAGTTAGGAATGTGTAGGCGCAGTGAAGCGGACTCGAATTGAATAGATGACGATCACTATGATCACTCGTTCCTCGCTCTCACCTTCGTCTCATTCGTCACGTTAATGGCGAAGCCGTGCTGCGTGATCCACTGGCTGCACCCGATCCCGACCTGGGCAACCTTCTTTCCGCCAACCCAGACGCCGGTGCCCCGAGGATCCCTCTCGCCCTCCAAACCCCATCGCCTTAACGATCGAATCACCACATCCTCCACCTTGCTCAGGTACCAGTGCAGATCCTTCTTGAACGGGGCCAGGGAGAGGGGAAGGATGGGGTAGGCAGTGAGCTGCCCGGGGCCGTGGTAGGTGATGTCTCCTCCACGGGTCGTCCGGATCAAGTCTGCAGAGTTCGTCGGGTGCTTCAGGATGGGTGCAGCGTTGTTGTCCGTGTTATTATTATTATTATTGTTGGTCAGGAACTGCTCGTGGAACTTCTGCGTGCTGTTCCCGACGCCGATTAGACTAGGGCTCGCTATCTTCGCCCCCCGCTGCAATACTTCAGAGGTTTTGTTGTTTGTCTTGAACTTAAAACTGTGCACGTCCGCTCTTCGACCGAGCGTGTAGACGGGTTGGTGTTCGAGTAGGACCAAGGAAGGGGGGCAGGAGGCCTGCACGTCGGTCTGGAGCGACGACTGAAGCGCGTAACCGGCGTCGTATGCGATGTGCCTGCCTGCGACGACCTTAAATATCTGGGCCGACGTTTGAGAGAGATGCGAGGGAGGGGGGAGGATGGTCGAGGAAGGTAGGAGGCCGACGCGGCGCACGGTATTTCTGAGCATTGAGCTACTACAGTGCCTACTACAGTGCAGTGACTATGATGCGGACGTGGGTTGATATTATCCTCGATCGAGCTACGTTCAGAAGCTACACCAGATCTCAAAAGTCGAAAAATCGCTCAAATACGTCGAGGTGGATTTGTGGGTACTGCAGCTACGAAATGATCGCTAACAGATCACTGAGACCGCGGATACGCGGACTGGGAAGCAAGAGGGGGGTGATTTTAGATGCGCAAATGTAGAATGTGTGAGGAGCCAAGTTCGTAAACTGAATAGCACTTTTTCTCCGTCGCTAGAAGTCAGTAGGAACTCAGGACTGGTTTGAATGACCTAATTTGCCGTCTAGGATATTCGTGTGGGCTACGATCAATTCGAGAACGCGAGATCCAACCGAAAATAATTTCGGTAAAATCGCTGGAACAACAACGAAAATCTTTCAACGCGATTTTTTCAGGCCCAGTCTTTGTTATATTTGGCCTCTTAAGGACCCTGAGTGACTAAATATGCCGCTTACAGATTCTTAAAAGTTCAGGAACACGATTTAGTGTTTGTAAAATGAGGTTCCTGGGGTTATTTTGGTCAGTCTTGGTCCTATTTGTTCATTTAAGCAAACCTGGAATCCCGAATATGCTATTCATAGAACAAATAAACCTCAGGAAGGCAAAAATCTAAACCAAAAAACTATGACCCTGAGCTTTTCTGAAAAAAATTACTATTGGACTCGAGTACTCAGGGGTCTTTAAAGGTAATTAAAACCAAAACTGAACCTGAGAATGACCAAAATACCGAATGTTGTTCCAGAGATTTACCGAAATTATTTTCGGTTGGATCTCGCGTTCTCGAATTGATCGTAGCCCACACGAATATCCTAGACGGCAAATTAGGTCATTCAAACCAGTCCTGAGTTCCTACTGACTTTTAGCGACGGAGAAAAAGTGCTATTCAGTTTACGAACTTGGCTCCTCACACATTCTACATTAGCGCATCTAAAATCACCCCCCTCTTGCTTCCCAGTCCGCGTATCCGCGGTCTCAGTGATCTGTTAGCGATCATTTCGTAGCTGCAGTACCCACAAATCCACCTCGACGTATTTGAGCGAGTTTTCGACGAGCGACACGCTCTAAATGTACCTTGGTTACGGCCTCCTCGTAACCTCAATCCTCCTCACAATGGCAACGCCGTTGACCGCCCCGTCGAAGTCGTTCGTGAGCGCCGGGCTTGACTTCGGCTCGTCCGGCGCTCGCATCTCGTTGATCCGCGACAGCGATGAGATCTACAGTCGATCTGTGAAGTACGACGACTACGCTGATCCTGCAGAGTGGATCAGCGCCCTTCACACCCTAACCTCCGAGCTCCCTACCCCCCCCGTGGCCTTGTCGATTTCATCGACCTCGAACAGCTTGCTTGCAGTCGACCCCTCCACCCCCACTTTATCCCCCCTCGCTGTCTCAATGTACGACGACGCTCCAGTCCTCCCCTCCGATCTCCTTCAACGCCAGCAAGAGGCCCTGCAAAAAGGAGAACTCGACGCAGTCGAAGGCGTTGACTATCAAACTCCGTTTGCCAAAACCGGGGGCGCAACCAAAGCCCTCGCCCTCCTCTCCTCCACCTCCGTCCCCGCCTCCCTCATCTACCCGCAGTCTTCCTACATCCTCCATAACCTCCTCCTTTCCTCCATGCCTTTCACCGCGGATTGGAACAACCTCATGAAGCTGGGCTACGACCCCACCGCTCACGACTACATCGACGCTGTCAAAAACTGCCTCGGCACCGACGCCACCCAAAAGCTCCCCAGCGGCGCCCCCACTGGCACCTATTTAGGAACGATTGATACCCCGGATACTTCCCTCAAAGGCTGCGCCGTCTACCTCGGCTCCACCGACAGCATCTGCGCATTTATTGGGGCGCTTTCCGCCTCCACGCAAAGCCTCTCCGACCCCTCCTCTCTCGAAGGGTTGACAGTCACTTCCCTTGGCACAACGCTGGCGACCAAAATGCTATCCAAGCGACGCGTCTACGACGCCTCCAGGGGCGTCTACTCGCACCTGCTCCCCGCGAATGTTCTATTCGAAAGTTTCTCATGTTCCGCCCCCTCCACCGCCAACCTTTGGCTCGCTGGAGGCGCCTCGCAAGCGGGCTGCAGGTGAGCCACCACGACGAGCTGGGAATACGACAATTACGATTGTAACGATTCTCCTCACGGGCTTCGTCCGCTCCTTGTTTCACTATCTCCACCACTAGCACGGCGAGCGGTAGCGAGGAGCGAAGCGACGAGTTTTCCGCTGCCTTCACCTCTCTCTACTCGCTCGAGCATTTATTAAATAAGAACTACATTGACGCTTCGCTCCTCGCGGGCTTCGCTCCGCTCCTCGTTTACGCTATCTCCACCACTAACACGCTCGCGCTCGCTTCGTTCACTGCTCCTCGCTATGCACGTCGCAGGATTCTCCGCGACCTTGAATTCAGCCCCGAAGAACTCGCCCACCTCTCAACCCAAATTCCACCCGACATGACCCCAACGAACGACCTCTACCCCCTCCCCCTAAACTCCAAGGGTGAACGTTTCCCAATAGCCAATGATTCCAAACAAACCAACGTCGACCCGTCCAAATACGAAACCCGTTTGTCCCTGCTGCAAGACGTTCTATTCGGAATCGCCAATAATGTCGAGCTCGAGGGCTACAAGATCCTGAACGAATTGGGCGCTCCGACGCCCTCTAGAATATTAACCTCAGGAGGCGGCAGCAACAACGACCAGTGGACTGTGATTCGTTCGCGGCTCATAAATTCCTGGCTGGATCCAGATTCAGATGCAGATTCTCCAATTTCCGTCTCGAAAGCCCCCCCCTCAAGAGACGCTGCGTTCGGCGCCGCCCTCATCGCACATCGATCACATAATTAATAATACAGGTGCCGCGTCGTCGCTTATTGATGACGCTGCGAGTTTCGTTGAAAACTGCACAGAGCCAGTTGACACGAACGCGGGAGTTAAGACGAGATACTGGGGCGTTGAACTGTCACCTTCACCTTCAGATGAAGTGCTGTTGAAGATTTTGGAGGGCACAGGTTACGGTGTTGACGGACGATTTGGTTCGCAAGAGACTTCACGCCACGCTCGCCTTCGCTCCAAAGTTAGAGCAAGAGAATTACTGGAACGACAGGCAGAACGTTGAAATGAAACTCAAAGTATCAGGCGTAGCCTGGGACGTTCAAGCCGCGGCTTTATATTTAAACCCTGAATTCAAGATTCCGCTGAACGAGGGGAAAACGCCGCATGTTACTGTAGCGTTGAAAGGGGGAGCGTCAGCGTATCACTCGAATGTTATGTTGGCTGGTGAGCATGAACGGAAAGACGTTGATTTGGAAATATCGGGATTTTTTACGCGCGTCGTGTATGAGAATTAATAACATTGAGAATAATAATAATAAATAACAATTTTGAATAATCAACAAACCCCAAATCAAATATATAATAATTGTCCGCCCCGCCTCCACCCCCCCACCCCACCCCCAATCCTACAATTTCTGATCATCGTTCTCCCCACCCATCGGATTTGTCGTGTTTAAACTATCGGGTTTATGAAACGATTCCCTGTCTGGCGCATCTCCCACATCCAAATCCTTCCACTTCCCCGCGTCTCTGAAAATCCTGATCTCCATGCAAACACAGAGAAAGAGCGGTGCAGGGCACACGACGAAGCCCAAAAAGGTGTGATTCACTGCGACGAGCGTAGCGAGTCGCATGAAGATTGATGTTAACGAGTTAGAACTGGGTGGCGGTGATAATGGCGTCGATATCTAGACTGGAGCTACAAGCGCAGTCGAGTGACGAACGGAATTGACACATTCCCAGCGAGGAGCGAAGCGACGAGTTCATAGACAACGCGTTCTCTACTTAAATCGTCGCTTCGCTTTTCATGGAGCCTCATAACGAACGGAATTGACGCATTCCCAGCTCGTCGCTTCGCTCCTCGCAGTTTTTCACCTGCCATGTACACAAAGGCGAAAGCACTGGCGACGATCCAGAAGGCTAAACTCAACCACATTACATACACCATCCACGACAGAGGTTTGAATATACAATTGTGGTTCACGCACGCGTGGATGTCTTTCCTGCAGGCCCTCGCGCAGCAGCAGCAGCCCAGGATGTTGCAAATGTGCGGTTCCTCCGGCGGAGACACGGGCCACCGTTTGAGCTGCGACGACGTAAAATAAATTCTTAGTGTTAGAATAACCGTTCACTCCTCATTGCCTCAAATTCACTCACCTCCACACTATAGGCACTATCGTACTTCACGCTACTACTGCAAGCCCTCGAGAAGTAAATGCTCTCCCTGAAACTCGTGGACTCCAATATTCGATTTATCTCCTCAACTATTTGAGTCTCCCGCTCGCCCTCCGGTTCCACCTCTGCAGTCACCTTCTTCAAGAGCGGGCTCAGGCACACGGCCATTCCTAAAACCAACACGCCGCACGAGACGTTCTCAAGCAGCGCAGTATCTTCAATATTCAGCAGATCCGTCAAAACAAGCCTAACAGTAACCCCGGCCAAGAACCACGAAGAGAAGCGAACCTGTACACAATTCACAATCGACGAGTTAGAATAGAATAGAATACGAAATACGACCCCCCACCCCACTCACCACCATGACCTCGGAATCATTGAAAATATCGTTTCCCAAAAACCTGCACTCCCCCCTCCTCCTCTTGCCGTAGTTGTGAGAAACGTACGGCCTCTTGATCATGTCCCCGAGATAGACCCAATTCACCAAAATAAACGCACACGCTTGACAAGCCCCCAACAGCGTGTTTTCAAGGTACGTCGTCGACTTGATTTCCCCCACATCCATGGCGAAGAGTGTGCACAGACGAATCGTGCTGATTAGGATTACAGTGCCAACCTTTTGTACGAAAGCCTGGGGCACCGGAAGCAAGCCGTGTTAGAACGTGTGTGTGTGTGTGTGTGTACTGGAGCGTGTGACTGGAGCGAATAACGACAACGAGCAAGGAGCTACGAGGAGCGAAGGTGCTCAATCGTATTCGTTCAGTCCGCCTACAGATCCTCGATTCGCTCGGTGGCCTCGTACCTTCTCCTCGTGCCCATACCCCGACGTGACGTACTGAATCCCAAACATCGCCAAAAAAGGCCTACACCTATCGATATCCTCAACCACTACCTTGTACGCCTCCTCCTGCGACGAGCGTAGCGAGTCGCATGAGGATTGACGACAACGAGTTAGAATTAAGTAACGACGAAAGTAGCGTCGGCGTTAAAACTGAAGCTACTAGTGCAGTCGAATTACGACCGTAATTGTCGTATTCCCGGCGAGGAGCGAAGCGACGAGTTCATAACACGTTCTTTACTTTACTCGTCGCTTCGCTCTTCATGGAACCTCATTTACGGCCGTAATTGTCGTGTTTCCGGCGAGGAGCGAAGCGACGAGTTCAAAGCGACAACGCGTTCTCTACTTTACGAGAAGCGAAGCAACAAGTTCATAGACCATGAGCCCTCGTTCATAGACAACGCGTTCTCTACTTTACTCGTCGCTTCGCTCCTCATGGAGCTTCATTTACGACCGCAATCCTCCCATTCCCAGCTCGTCGCTTCGCTCCTCGCTGCTCCTCACCTCCCCCTTCTCCTCCTCGATGTCTTCCATCTCTTGTATTAATGCCTCTCTCATTCTCCTGCTCCTCCTGATGATCTTTTTCAGACTCCTTTGCATGGTGAAGATGATGAGAATCAACGACAGAAAGTTAAAAAATACGAAGGCCGGGGCCTCTAAAATCTCCAAACCGTAAATCGAGGCGCCATCGTTGAACATCATGGTCGGCTTCAAGGTCGCGAAAATAACCACCACCGGCAACTGGATCACTATCACCGCGGCGACCTTCTGAACGTTCTCGAAGAACCCCAATCCGAGGAATTTTATGGACCCTGGAATCCTGTGAAGGTGCAGCGCAATAAATACCAACAAAGCCACTCCCCCCAAAATAACCCACCCCATCATGAAATAGTACGGCCCGCTGGAGAGATCGCCGATCGCCGACCAAAAGCAGGGGGAGGCGATGTCGAAAGGGACGGACAGCTGCGTAAGGAAGTTGGTCATGTTCAGGAACCAAGGGGCTTGAAGTCCCACGACGGTAGAGAAGATTAGCAGCATTTGGGACACGGCCGCAAACTGCTTGTAACGGATCAGGTTGTGGACCGCGAGGCTAAAATTTGGACCGACTTTAAGCCTGCGGCGAGCGAAGCGAGCCGTGTTAGAATTGTAACATTATCAATATCGCGACGAGGCTGAGCGAAGCGAGGATATGTAGGCGGACTGGCTCGTGACAGCGTTACGTCGTTCCCTCCTCCTCGGAGGTGCTAGTATCTATTCGTTCAGTCTGCCTACACATCCTCGCTTCGCTCGGCCTCGCCGCCCCTCACCTCTTGCACAGAAAGTTAAGAAAACAAACCACACACGCAATCCCGCAAAAGACTCCAACCGGCACAACAAGACCAGAAAACTCATTTTCACACGCGTTACATACCCCCCCTTTCTCGAAAGTCCCGCTCGGGCAGACGTCGCAGTGCGCGCTGTTCCCCTCTGAATAGCCATTGGCGCACCCTCCGTCCTTCAAGCAGTTCCTACAAAACACGCAACTCTGAATATCACTATCCACAATCTCGCCAGCCACCAGGATCTGGAAGTCGCCCCCGCAGTCCAACTTGTTCGCGGAGAAATCGCAGGAAACAGATGACCGACATTTACTTATTAGCGTCGAGTCCAAGTTACCAATTAATTTGTTGAAGGAGAAGTCCAAGTCGGACAGGTTCGTGAGGTTCTGAATGGCGGGACTGATGGTCGAGATGGTTCCAGTAAGGCCGAGCCCCGCGAGGTCTAGTGAATTTACGACGTTGCCACTGCAAGACACCCCTTCCCACTCGCAGTAGGGAGTAGAGTGGGGGGGAGTCTCCCATCCTATGCTTGTAACATCACGAACGTTCGTTAATTCAGCGAGGGCTTCGAGGCCGGCCGCTTCCTGAATTGATATTGCCGGTGTGTCAAGCGGGAGTGTGAGAAGAACGGTTAGGGACAAGAATTTGGGGAGCATAGTGGGTTTGGAGGAAGTTATTGAGGACGAAAGTAAATGGGGAAGGGTGAGGGTTGTGGGTGGAGGGGGGGGGAGTTATTGAGTGGGGTTAGGGGACGTGTGTTGGACAAAGATGTAGAAGAAGTCAGCTGCGAATTCCTTTAGAAAACCAATGAATGAATGATATATGCAAATTCTGTCGTTATTCTTTCTCCCAGGAACCCAGACACTTACTTGCGAGAACCAACAACTGGAGTTAGCACGGACCCCAAACCCTAAAGCCTCATCCGCATCCTGCCCCTCTCAATTACCAACGCCCCTCGAATCCATTCGCAACGTCCCTTCGTTCCACATGGACTCTCCCCCCCCAAAACAAAAAGCACAACCCACGCCCTGTCCCTCACTTTGCAAGACATGAAGTACCTTTTGCAGCAATATCTCAAAGTTGGGAAGACCGTAGACGAAACAGACCTCATGTTCGTTAATAATTATTTGACCGGTTTCTTCAGCTTCGCCGAGAGCTTTTTGAAAAAGAACGAAAACCTCGTCGCCATGAAGGTAGACACAGGGGAACACATGCACACGCCACAAGAAGACACCGCAAACGGCAACAGCGCCACCCTGAGCATTTTCAACGACACCAAGACCAACGACGCCCTGTCCATTAAAGCCCTCGGCAGTTCCAAGGATATTTCATCGATCGGAAAGCTTCTGTCCAAACGCTCGACTATCTCCCAAATGCGAAGCATGAAGATTGTGCCGATGCAGGTGAGAAACTGCGAGGAGCGAAGTGACGAGCTGGCAATACGACAATTATGGTCGCAATTCGTCTGCGCTGGCAGCTTTATTCTAAGCGCTCAAGCCGCTTTCGTCGCTACGTAATTCTAACTCGTTTGCTCTAATCTTCATGCGACGAGCGTAGCGAGTCGGATGACGCAAAGTCTACCGCCCTTAGTTGCTTGAAGTCTCCCTAGGCCAATGCTTTCACAAAGGATTACAACGCCGACGTTTACCTTGAGAACGAGAAGGTCCTGCAGATGAGCGACGTCATACAAAAATATACTGATGAAGAGGACGCGATGATAGACGCTGACAAGGGCCTCATTAGAGGCATGGAGATGGAGGGAGCAGCTATACCTTTCAAAGAATTTAAAACTACTTTTTCGACGTCGAAGTTTTTGAATGGCTTCTATAACTCAAAGATGGGCGGCATATACATTAATTCGGAGTTCGTGATCAGAGGCGATCACAGCAGGGTGGCTGCTGCGAGATTCACCAATTACTTCATTAATTGTATTAATCCTGCTTTCGGGTTTCGGGGTTTCGAAAGAGGTAGTTCTGGATGATAACAGTTACTTGGAGGTGCCCAACGCTCACAGCGCAATCTTCCATCAAGACTTTAAGTTCCCGTCACGTCTCACCAACCGAGAGATTATCTCCAACATCGTCTGGAAGAGAGTCAGCGAGAGATGTGTAGTCCTTACGTATCACCCTTTGGCTTCGCACACAAAGGTTCAGGATAAAGATGGCGACTCCGTGATACGAGCTTCATTACATGCCGTCTATATCGTAACGCAGGTTGACGACGCGACTACTGAAATTCAATATGGTGCTCACATAAACTTCGGGGGCAAACTCCCCAAAGCGGTGGTGAATAATTTTATCATTCCTGAATACAACCATGTAATTAGCCACGTCCAAGCTTGCACCGCGTACTCTGTTGACTTGGACATAAGTTGACGAAAGAGGATGGCAAGCTTTTTGGTGAGCTTTTGGTTAATCAGATCAAGGCGGCGCGGAAAAGGGGCGGCTGAAAAAAAAAAGCGGAGCTTGGCAGGGTTGACGTTGACGAGTTCCTCTATATATCAGTCGCGATGCGCAAGCTGTTGCCGCTTCACCCTAGGCTGAGAGCGCTGCTACATACCATCAGCTTGAATAGGGTCCGGGTCGCCGGAACAGTGCACAAGCCGCTGTCTGAAATGAAAGACGCTATACAACTCGGCAAAGGCCTCTCCACAATAATCCTCTGAACTACTGAGGCGGGGGCGGCAGTAGACCACTGGATCGCTCAAAACGCTCCGCTTGAGAAGTTCGAGAAGGAGTACGCGTGGATGCGCCTATTTTTCGTCGAATTAGCGCAGCACAACTTTAACACGAGTAATTTGGGATTGAGGTTGAGAGTTGTCGGAGGAGCGGTATTGTCGACGGTGGATCTCGTTACCGATATCTACACATGGCGGTTAAGTTTTTCAACACGGATGACCAAGAACACTTCGGACGAATCAACGCTTGGTTGATTGGCCTGACGATGTTATTCCAGATTATCATTTCGTAAGGTCAAAATTCGAAGAAGTTGTCACTGTTTATCCACGACGTGTTTTTCACATTGATCGGGTTCCGACCGGCATTTAGACGCGTACAGGTGAGGGGGGATGAAGTGAGGATTAAAAAACGAAACGCTCAAAACGCTCTCTTCTTGTACTTACTCTTCGCTTCTTTTATTAGGGTCGGCTCAGGGGCGGAGATGGAAGAACATCAAACCTTTGCACCCCTAAGTGAAATGACATATTGCAAATGCATCGAAATGATTTTTAGGCAATCCCGGGATCAATCGTTCAGAGGTATGCCCTTTTCTTTGCCAAGGAGAAGAGCATGGGCGCCTTGATATCCATCCTCGTGTCGGCAGCGACCATTGGTTTCACGTCTTCCATGATCAGCTATGATTGGGACACGTCGCCCGATAAAAGAAACAGTTCTCCGTCATTCTATGGGTAAGTTCCAGGTAAAGCGTTGCCTCGCGCTGTATGTTTTTGTCAATGATGTCGTTATCGTTTGCGCACGTCACGCTGCTCACTTTCTCCTGTGCGTTACTCGCGCTGATAAAAGACGGACTGGTTACTCTACTTTTTAGGCTTGGACGTGGGATTATTTTTTCTGTACAGGATCGTTAGGAGGGACGGAGGGACTTTTACTATTACCCGAACTTAGATGGAGTTGTGAGAGTCGTCTTTTCTTTTATCTCTCGTTTTGGCATAAAGATCTTAGTCAATTTTACGATGCTCATTCAACTCAGAAGTCCAAACGAAGCCGGCGGAGTCATGTTTCTCTTTTCAATTCTGCTCTCTTTCATCTTGAGCTTTGTGTCAGCTTACCTGTTCACAAATTATTACGAAGGAGAGGCGGAACTTGATGAAGACACTTTGCTAGCGGTGTTGGGGAGTTTATATTCCATTTGGCTGATATCGTTGGTAGCGTTCGCGTCGGTTATAAAGCCTGAATATTGTCACACTTTTTACGACACAGACACCACGAGCTCTTTCAGTCGGAAATGGTTTTTAGGGTTACGAGAGGACCAAGAAAAAGAGAAGAGAGAAATGTTCTTCAGTCATCCAGATGTGTATGCTAGGTGGGCTGACGAGCTGTTAAAGCCACGGAGGTTGAGTAGTTGGGCTAAATGGGAGGATGAGAAGCCGTCATGGTTCACTGACTGCTGGATAGAGCGCATGCAGAATGAATTCATTTCCGTTCGAGTTCCGCGTCAAGTACAAAAAGACACGAGGAAGGGTTGACGACGATAAGTTAAAGAGGCGGAGGGGTGCTATGAGTGTAAGGGAAATGTTGGGGGGTGAGGGGGCTGGATAGCGTTAAACGTATTAAAATACTTCTATCTACTATTTTATAAATGCTTCAAACTCCTTCGGCTAAGTAAAGAAGAAAAAGCTCAATTTTAAAAAGCTAACAAAACATATTCTAATAATAAATATTCTACACTCCCTACCACTACGAAACGCATCTCAAATGACTCGGCATCTCCGCATCAGCATACTTCTCCTTATGAAAGAAAATTTTACTGACCCTGCAGTTTCCGTTCACGGTGACGCTTAGGGTGTTGGGTTTGGTGGTTCCGAAGGCCTTGGAGCAGAGTTCGACGAGGTCAAGGCAGCACATTTGCCAGCTGCGACCGATTTCAAGGGGGAGCTCGCAGATGCTGTTGGGGGTGGGGGGGGAACATTGCAAGAAATTATTGCTGTGTGTGAGTTTTACGCAGAGTTACGTCCTCCTCCCAACCCCCTCTTCACCCCCCCCCTCCTCACCTAATTTCCTCGTCCTCCACATTCTGCTCAGTGGAGATCACGCAGTGAGACCTGTGATTGCTTATCTTGAACACGCGGGTCTTCAAGGACTCGTCCAAGACTGTTATGGAGAAGGAGACGAACTTGTCGAGGGACTGCGACGAGCGTAGCGAGTCGCATGAAGATTGTTTTTAACGTATTAGAATTGCGTAGCGACGAAAGCGGCTTCCATGTTCTCACTGTAGCTATGATCGCAGCTGAATTACAACCACGAATACCGCATTCCCCTGCTCGTCGCTTCGCTCTTCGAGGCCTCGTACCTTAAGGTGGAGGGTGAGGTACCGGAGGATGGGGACGTTGCCGTTTTTCTGAAGGTCCCAGGTTATCGAAGCCTCTCCGCCGAGTTCGATTGACGAGGAGCTGTGTATGGGGTGGGTGGGTGGGTGGTGATTGTGGTTAGCGATGTAGTTGGAAAAGGTGAGGAGCACGCTGTCGTCCAAGCAGCAGCAGAGCAGCACGCCAGCTTGCTTGGAGCCCGTGCGTCTTGTGTGTGCCCCCCAGCCCTCCCACCCTCCTTCTTCACCCCCCAACTCACTTGATGTCCTTATCGTTGTCTATCACTTCCACAACGTGGTGGTGGTGAGCCTTGTCCCTCCCATGAGCATGGACCAATTCATTACACCGAGCCTTGGCAAGCTGGTATTCAGGCATATCATGCCACTCCGCGTACTCGTCGTTCGGCGGTAGGACGCACTCGAAGTTGTACTCGGTGGGGGGGATGTTGTAGGTCATGGGGGGTTATGAGCTGCGGGTTTGGGAGAAAATGGACCCTAATAGACTTGAAAACTGCTCTGGCAAAAGGAGACAGAGTTGGATGTTAACAGTTTTATGCCCTAGGTTTCATTTCATCCCATAAACGCACTTTCAGAACCCAATATCCAAACCACTTAACGTCCTCCCCGTTTCATCCCCTTCACCTACCTCACTGCCCCCCCTCCGCCCCTGAAAGGCCGTTTTTGCCCACAACAGCCCACAACAGCCCGGCCTGATCGACTAAATATATATACTATATTAGGATATCATGGCCGACTTCGCGTCAATCTGGTCCAATCGGTCCTCCACAATGTCAAAGTTTGATAATTTAATGGCCGACGCCTCCAAGAACGCTCCCCTCGAGCGATCTTCAGCCATAAACATCCAAAGAGTAAGGAGAGGAGCCGTCGTTCGTGCCCTCTTAACAATCAAACACAAGGCAGGGACCGATATAGAGCGCGTATTCAGGGGGAGTCAGGCTAGGGCGAGAACTAGTGAGACGAGGGAGAAGAAGGAGAGGATGGAGAACTTGGCGGTCTTCCACTATCACGCGATGATCTTGCAAAGGACCTTCAGGGGATTTTATTCCAGGAGGTGAGCGAGCACGGAAAAAAGTCTGCGCACTTCACTACAATAATTTGAACAATAATCATCACACTTAACTAACCCCCCCCCCATAACAGATACTACCACGACTACTCTGCCCGCAAAGCTTACATCCAAAGCGTGGTTGAAAAGGGCGACGCCCTCCGCTCCACCCTCGCCCTCAACCTCCAAAACCAGCAGATCGACGAGCAGGAACGCCTCATGAAAGAGGAGGAGGAGGAGTTCAAGAAGGTCACCTCGAACCTTCACCATCTTCTGAGCACGAAGACGCAGCCGGGGATATACAATTCTCCTTACACTGCGGACAACCCGCCTACGGCGATGGGGATTCCCGTCGAGGATCACCTCCGCGTCGGCGTTAAGGATCTTTTGAGAACTCGCATGGCGACTAAAGCTAGGATGGAGAAGGACCTAAACGGTACCCTCCGCATCCCCGTACGCCCTTCAGCCAAGATATCCCTTCAGGCCACAGGACCTTACGACGCAGTCGAACAGGCTGCTAGGATGGAAGATAAGCTCGGAAAAAGACGATGGCAGAGTCACAGGAATATTCTAGGAGGTGGGAAAACAAAGGACCCTCCTTACATGAGAGGTATCAGCGAAGGTACCCCTTTCCTAG
This sequence comes from Triparma laevis f. inornata, assembly GCA_012489335.1. Lineage (NCBI taxonomy): Eukaryota > Bolidophyceae > Parmales > Triparmaceae > Triparma > Triparma laevis. Next base: position 54,165 of record BLQM01000138.1, read on the forward strand.
ATATGTACAAGAATCCGTTCTTCCAACGAGGGGAGCCGGATAAACCGGGGGAGACGCCTGTACCGTTTTACACGACCGTGGGGGGGAATAAATCGAGCGCTCAACCTAATGGACTTTTTGATGTTATACTTGAAGCTGAGGTTGAGGGTAATGTGCCGCAGAAGGTTCGGGTTAGGACGATGAGGAGGGAAGAGACGATGAAGAGCAGGAGTTTAGGCAACGATATCGGGACGGGGGAGAGCTTAGTTATACCGGAGACGTAAATTAAACGATAAAAAAAGGCATTGTATTTTGTAGACTACTTTAAAACAAAACTCGAACTTATTACTTAACCTGCAGAACCTACTGAAACCCCCTCAACTAATTTCTCAACGCCTCAATCTCCTCGCTAATCTCCTCAACGACGCTCCTCAATTCCTCTATCTCCTTCGCCTGCTTCTGCATCCCTCGAACCAAATTCACCAACAAAGTATGCACATTCAAACCCACAACATCTTGATACTCTCCCTCCCGTCATCCTAACCAACGAGCTTAATCGAGCTACCTAAGCTAAAATCGTCCTCGTAAACATCGTCGCCGTCGCTGTCAACGATGGTGGGGAGGCGTAAAAATTCAATGGCGAAAGTGTAGTTTGTTTATATTAAAATTCTCGGTTTCTCCACGATTCTCTCCTCTTGGTGTGTTTGTATTTACTTGCCCAAAACACAAATCAAGGGACCATGATCACTCCCCTCGTACTCGTAATCCATGTAACTATCCAAAACCTTTACCCCCTCTCCCCCCCCCTTCTTCATATCCTCCGAACAAACGAAATAATCCAACCTCAATCCCTTATTAGGTTCCCTCGCCTTCGACCTAGCGCTCCAGAACGAATAGTGCCCTTCAGCGGTAGGGTGAAGTTCGCGGAAAGCGTCGAAGTAACCTGAAGCGAGTTGGGTGTCGAAACCGGCGCGCTCTTCAGCGGTTAGACCAGATTGTTTAGGGTGGTGTTTAGCGCCTTCATTCCAAACGTCGAACGCCTTATGAGCCACGTTCAAGTCTCCAAGCCACATGACAGGTTTGTTGGTTTTGGTCCTTAAATCGTTCTGGAAATTCAGCCACTGCGCGAGCCAAGGAGCGAAGCGACGAGTTGGTTAAGAATGTTCTTAATGCGAGGAGCGAGAGTGTTATATATATTTTCGCTTCGCTCCTCGTTGTCGTCGTTCGCTCCTCTCAGTTTCTCACCTCAACGTCCCAAGTTTCAGTACGAAAATCTAAACGCTCAAGGCTCTGACCCGAGTTCGGAGTGTACACATTAGTGATTGTCACGTCAGAGTATTGAAGTGTTATCGAGCGGCCTTCAGAGATGCCTATTTCGTTCGGAAAATTGGAGACGGTGGGAACGCCGAAGGGGGAGGAGTTTAAGCAGAAACAGGCTACGCCGGAGTAACCTTTTTTGGCGGTTGAGACTGCCCAGTGGGCGGTGTAGCCGAGGTCGGAGAGGAGGTCTTTGAAGACTTCGGCGACGTGGACGTCCTGGAGCTTGTGTTCTTGGAGGCAGATTAGGTCGGCATTGGTTGATTTGGCGAGGTTGGTGAGGGCGTCGGGGGACTTGTTCAGGAGGCCACGGAGGCCTGCGACGTTCCAGGAGACGACCTTGAATTGGGGGGAGGCGGGGGTGGGGGCGGGGAGGGTGATGGGCGACGGGATTTCCGAGCGGGTGGTGCGGACGACTATGGGATTCGCCTTGGCCTTCTTCTTCTTGGGGGCGAAGAAGGACGAGGTCGCTGGGAGGGGGTCTTGTGTCTCTTCTTCTTTGACGACCTCCTTGGCGACGCGGGCCTCGACAACGGGGGCCTCGGTGACGTGGTCGTCCTGCATCTCCTCCTTCTTCTCTTCGGCGGCGTCGTCTCTCGGCCTCTTCGTCGGCTCCAACTCGCCCCTGATCGCCTTCATGTACGGTTCCTCCAATTCCACGTCAGGCTTGAGCACGTAGAACAGCAACTTCTCCTCCTCCGACTTGACCTGATCGTTGAAGTTACTGCTGTAGCATGATTTGCAAACACTGATGTTTGTCTTCTCGTTGCCGAGATTGATGAGAGGAGCCTGGATCTTTTGCTTGCAGATTTTGCAGGCGAGGCCGTTCTTGGTTTTGGGGGGCTTCAAGGCAAGGAAGGAGCACGTGGGGTGGTACCACAGGTACGAAGTCTTGTGCTGCGGGTTCGCGAGGCCGACTCGGGGGGCGTCTGAGGAGTGCGCGGGGGTAGGGGGTGAGATTTGGGCAGAGGGTGAAAATAGTGAGGGAACGGAGGGAGGGAACGATATTTGTGAAGAGCGATAACTGTTTATTTCGTTCGCTCCAGGTCGCGCGAGTAATATACCTCTCACCTTTCGGGATCCCTTCGCCACACTTCTTACAACTAGCTCGGCCGCTCTTCGCTTTCTCGTACAAAATCGGAGGAGGGTCCGCGTCGGACATCGATCGAGTCGCGAAAAGCTTTGAGGTGCTGCTGAAGGCTGCGGTCTGGCGCGCGAGGGAAGTGAAGGAGAGGGAGGGCTTGATGAGGAAGGCAGCGGAGAGGAGGGGAAGGAGGACTCGTGAAGGACGTATTTTTAACGCTATTTTGAAGAATATATTTGATATTTTGACATGTGATTTCCAAGGATTTTTTGGCAAAGTAAAGTTTCACAACATTGTTTCTTGTTTTTACCTGCCTAGCAAACAAATACGTTCTTGCTGACTCTGAAACACTTCATCGAATTCTCTTGAATGAAAGGTTTATAGCTCTGACCCAAACTATCGCCCTTGGCATGACCGCGGAGGCCGTCCCCTCCTAGTTGATTCTGGCGGTCGCCCACCCATCTTCCTCTCTCTCTTTGAAACTAATTCCCCCGATCGCCAAGAAGTCCTCCCCTAGCTCCCGCCGTCCCCTCCCCGTCTTCCATAGTTTCTCCTTACTTCTCTTAAGCCAATTCTTGGTAAAGACGAGAGCGTCTGAGTTACCTCCATGCGTTGAAAGCGCACGTCTCCGTCGGATGATGGCTCAGAGGATGAGCACATTTACTGCATGAATGGTTAAGGTTAAATTACCTCAATACTATGGCATAACCAATCATATTCCATTCGCAAATAAAAAAAATCATCAAAGACTTTCAAAACAAATACGGTGATTATATTAATTGGGTACAAAGTATAAAACGAAGAAGAGGAACAGGATCTGAATACTGTTATGAGCTTAATTTACATAAGTGGTGTCAGCAGCAACACGGACCGATTGCTAAATTTGCGCATGATAATGGACGAGTTGAAATATTACATTTTGAGAAGAATGATGGGTCGCGTGATATAATTTATGTAGATCACAATTACGATCCAGAACGACGTTAAAATAGATAGCACGATGGAAAGACGGAAGCATTATGAACATGTGAACGAGTTTATGGAGGAATATTATCAGGAGAAACCATTTTTTTAAAATGACAATGATGATGAAGATCGGAACACCGAAGATGGAGGGAGAAGGGTTGGCAACGGTCAGCCGTGATCAGAACGGTCGGAGTTGCCGCAGTTGGTCTAGTGTTGAGTAGGAGAAAGCTGTAGGAAGTGGAGAAACCAAGAAATTAAAAATACACCTACTTGTTATAAAAAAACTTAACAATTATAATTAAATCGTCCCTGTGTCAAACCTACTCAAACATATCCCGAACGCCGCGAGCATATTCAGCGGGTACTGAAAATCCATATTAAAACAATGCTTTCCAACCTTCCCCATCTGCAGCAAAACTGGACTTGGAGCCTCCGCCCCCTCCTCCTCTCCGAACCCCGCGAACCCCTGTCCGTAGTACTTCACCAATTTGGTCTCGTCCTGCGGCTGGCTCTTGATCATCTGAAAGTTCTTCACGCTGGCGCAATTAGCCCTTTCCTTAAAATCAACTAAGCACGACGATAAAGGATCGTACTTCGATTCTCGCTGGTGTAAACACAAAAGCCGGTCGGACAGCAACACGTTGCTTGCTTTCTGGTACCTGATCCTGGCGAACGACGGCGTCATACCGTCCCTACTTAAAAGCGGCTGCCAATTTGCCTGATATCTCTTACCCCCCACCTCCGTCTCGATGTTACCCCCCACGCCTTTAACCGCGGGTATGCACGCGGTCATTTTCCGCACGCTCTTGTCTTTCTTGGACACCACTTCGTAGTGGATGCAGCAGAGTTCTCTCCTCAAGTTCTTCTTCTGGTCGGAGGTCAAAACAACCGGGTTGCGAGCGTCTGTGCGAAGCGGTCAGTGTTAGAATAAGCGAGTCGATGCTGCTCCTCGCAAAGTAGGGGTCGCTTCGCTCCTCTCTGAGAATACGTAAATCGGCTCGCTTCGCTCCTCGCCTCGGACTTGGTCCTCGGCTCGCTACGCTCGCACCTTCGCTGTACGCGCTCTTCTCCTCGTCGCTGTCTCCGTCCAGCCCCATTTCCTTGGCACTCGCTCCACCATCAAACAGCGTATACTCCGTCCCCCCCGCATTAGCCCTGAGCTTTCCCATGTAGTGCCTACTCCTCTCCCCCCTCTTCTTGTATAAATCGTCGACGTTCGTGCTGATAACGTAGTGGGATTCTCTGCTCTTAAGCAGCTTCCTGGCGCACAAGAGCTGTCTCCCGCTTCCGTCCTCGTGGTCCGCATACAAAGTATAAACTGGTGCAAGCTTGTTCGTACCGCTTTTACTTCGTTCGATGAAACACCTGACCTGCGTTCCCAATCCCTCCTCTGGCGGGGACCTTATAAATTGATGGAGCTCGCGTAAAATTAGAGGGATCTGCAGGCCGTTGAAGATCGCGGGCGACATACCCTTGGCCCTCAAATCTTGCCTCCGCTTCAAAATGGCTTTCGTGGATTCTTCACCCCCCCCGCTCCCGCTCCCGCTCCCCGCTGGCAGCTTTCGATCCTGGGTAGCGAGTCGCATGAAGATTGTTGTCAACGAGTTAGAATTACCTAGCGGCGACAGGAGCGTCGGCGTTTACACTGAAGTTAATGGCGCAGCTGAGTTTTGAGCGCAACTGTCGTATTTCCGGCGAGGAGCGAAGCGACGAGTTCATAGACAACGTGGTCTCTACTTTACTCGTTTCTTCGCTCCTCATGGAGCCTCATTTTTGATCGTAATTATTGTATTCCCAGCTCGTCGCTTCGCTCCTCGCAGTTCCTCACCTTCCCCCCGCCCTCTTCTTCCTTCACCTCCTCGTCGCTGTACTCGTCCTCCAAGTACTCGCTGGGCTGAGTGTTCAAATTGAACTCTTCATCGCTCCCGAACTCATCATCCGAGGTCGACCTACGATGACCTACATCATCCTTTCGTCGATCATCGTACTCGTCTCGCCTCCCTCCCTCCTTCCACCCTTCCTCGCTGTCACTATAACCCCCATCATCCCTCCCTCTTCTCCCCCCATCCCTCTCCAAACTCCTACTCCGACTCCTACTAAGATCGCCCTTTCCCCTTCTACTACTGCCGCTTCTCTCTCTGCTCCAACTCCTGCGACGAGCGTAGCGAGGAGAGGCGAGCGAAGCGAGCCGTGTTAGAGTGTTATTTGTTGAGTAGGGCCGAGTCGAGCAAGACCTCGCTATCAGCATAGCAAACTGCAAACCCCAAAATAACTTGTTCTCAGCTCGTCGCTTCGCTCCGAGCTGCGTCTCACCTGCTCCTGCTGCGACTCCCGCTCCTGCCCCTCCCCCGCCGATAAGCTTCCTCCTCTTCGTCTTCCTCCCACCGCCTCCCCCCTCTACCACCTCTACCACCTCTACTACCTCTACTACCTATACTACCTCCACTACCTCCACTACCTCCACTACCTCCACTACCTCCACTACCCCTACTATCCCTACTCTCCCGACTATCCCTACTGTCAACACTCGGCCTCCTGCCACGCTCCGAGTAATAAAATTCATTGTCATCGTCCCTTGGCAGATTCGCCCCGCCCGCTCTCTCATTTACGCTCAACTTTTGAGCGATAGGCGACGAAGCGGGCGACCCTAGAGTTCGTTTCGGCGCTAAAGGTGACCGAGAACCGTCCCTCTCTCCACCCCCATTCCCGTTCCTCTTGCTGATAGGGCTGGCCGTTGTCGGGCTGGAAAGCGGACTGGGAAGCTCCCCTGTTTGTTTCTTGAGGCGGAATTGCTGGGCTGCGCTCAACCTCTTCCCTCCGGAGGGCTTCGCACCAGGGGGCTTTTTGCCTGGGGGAGGACCGCGAGGTGGAGCAGACGAAGGAGGGCCCATTTTTGTTGCTGATGATGATGACGATTTTCGACGGGGGGGAGGGCCAGAGGGCGGCCCCGAGGACATTCTAAAGGTTAGGGTTCGTTTATTAAGGGTTACTGCTTATCACGATGCAGGCGAGTTTTCAGCAGCTCTTTGGGGTAGTAGGGGTTCGGTCGGTTTGGAAATTTGCAACAGGCCCACAATTGTTTGGGACGAAGGCCGTAGGGGGGGGAACAAGAGAGGAGTAGGCTTGGGTTCGAAAGGGCGGGCTAAAATATCACCGACTGAACAAATTGAGCGGGAGAAGTTTTTGGAGGAGTGAAAAACAGCCAGACGAGGGGCACTTCGCGATGGGGTATTTTTCATCAATCCGAAACCAATCCCTCAATAAACTTGGAACCCTGCGCCCCCTCAACCCCCTTACCCACCAATCCCATCCCAACCCTCCAACATGACCTCCAAAACCACCCCCTTCACCTGCTCCTCCCCCCCCCAAATCACTCCAACCAGCCTCACCTACACGCAAACTCCACCATCAACTCCAACCCAAAACTCTACCTTAACCGTTCGCTTCGTCTTCGAAAACTGCGTCAGGGTGACGTACCTCCCTACCGGAACCCGCCAGAACCCGAACACGCACTCCACGAACTTCGACAGTCAATCCCCCACCCCTCTGCAAGGATACGACAGAGATGAAGTCCTCAATAACCCCAACGTCGCATCTGCCTTAACAGGCAAGGTCACCATCAGAGGCTCAGAGAACAACGACATGACGATTTCCAGCGACAGCCTCAAAGTCTCAACGCACATCGACCCAACCTCGTCTCACTTCTCGCTCAAGTTCTACCAAGCGTCAGACTCCTCGCTCATCACTTCTGACTACCACACTTCCGCGTACACTTCCACCGGGGAGGCAGTCTCCCACGCTCAAACCCTGAACCCCGCAATGGAATACCATGTCGGACTGGGAGATTCCCCCGGACGGACCAACCGAACTTCCACAAAGATCTTCATTAAAAACATAGACAGCATGGGCTACACCTGCTCGCCTGAAGGTAGCGGAAAGCCTCTGTACAAGCAGTGGCCAATCTACTCCTGCTACAACGCCGAGACTTCAACGTACTACATGGTTTATTACGATACGGGTTCCAGGGGAAGTTTTGACCTCGGCTACGAGAACTCAACGTTCAAGGGCATCTCCAAACGCGTTGAGGTGAGCATTTGGGAATACGACAATTAAGGTCATAGTTCGTCGGCGCTAGCAGTTTTAGTCTAAACGCCCAAGCCGCTTTCATCGCTACGTGATTCTAACCCTTTAACGTAATTTTTCATGCTACTTTCTACGCTTGTCGCAGTTTGAGTGCGGAGACTTAGAGTATTATTTCATTTCGGGGAAGAGCTTTCAAGAGTTGAACAACACGCTCGCAAAAATATTGGGAAAGCCGGCGTGTCCGACGTACAGGAGCGTCGCGGGGTACAATGCGAGCAGCATGATGTACGCCGACTGCGACGACATCGTTAAAACGCTCAAAGGTGAGAAATCTTCGTAATCTCGTCGCTTCGCTCCTCGCTTACGAAAGCGTCATGAATACAGCGAGGAGCGGGTCCAACTCGTTCAATTTGTCGCATCGCTTCGCTACTCGGCTCGCTTCGCTCGTCGCTCGTAACGATACTAGAAGCGGTTTATACTAACTCGTCGCTTCGCTTCTCGCTCGGTCTTCGTCCTCGGCTCGCTTCGCTCTCCGCAGAGTTCAACGACAAGGCTAAGAGCGAGAACGTGGAAGTGGACGGCTTTTATCTGAGCTCTGGCTACACCACGCACAACAAAACCAGGTGTGTCTTTAATTGGGACCTCCCCAAAGTGAGCAACGACCCGAAGCTCGTGTTTAAAAACAACGAGGGGGTTATTGCGAATGTCAAGCCGTGGCTCCTCGAGTGCCACCCTCTGTTTGAGGAGCTAAAACAAAAAGGCGGATTCGTAAGAAACCAAAATGGGACACCAGTCTTCGAGCAGTGCTGGAGCGGGGGCCCGAACACGTCGCTTCCCGGGTGCTTGGTGGACTTTACGACCAAGGCCGGATACGACTTTTGGGTGTCCAAGGCGAGAGGTGAGAAGCAGCGAGGAGCGAAGCGACGAGCTGGGAATGCGATAATTACGGTCGTAATTCGTCTACGCCAGTAGCTTGAGTCTAAACGCTCAAGCCTCTTTCTTCGCTACGCAATTTTAATTCGTAAACATCAATCTTCATGCGACTCGCTACGCTCATCGCAGAACAATTGGTCAATTTCGGCTGCACTGCGATTTGGGTGGACAACAACGAGTACGAATGCGACGGCTCAAGTATCTGCGGGGACGGGGAGAATACAATTAGAATCGGGTTCATAAGGCCCAGCCAAACCTTGCTCATGGCGCAGGCGTCACTTCAAGCCCTGGAGGGTGTGGAGGACAAGCTCGTCGTTACCAGAGCTGGTGGACCGGGCATCCAGAGGTACGCAGGAATAACGTGGACCGGAGACAACAGAACGTCATGGTCCACTCTGCAGTGGAACACTGCGCAGCATTCCAGTCTTGGTGTGTCGGGCTTCCCTGGCGTCGCAAGCGATATTGGAGGGTTCGCAGGGCCAAGGCCCGACAAGGAGCTTTTTATTCGGTGGTGCCAGAGCGCGCAGTTCACCTCGAGGTTCACGATACATTCCTGGAATGACGACGGAACTATCACGGAGGTGTGGTCATACGACGACAGTGTTACTGATACTGTACGTAGAATCATTAACATGAGGAAAAAGTTTGGGCCCACTCTCTTTGGTTTGTTCAAGTCTGCGGCTGGGGAGGGTGGGGAGGACGCAAAGAGGGTTCTTGGCGGAGTTGGAGTTCCCGTTACGCGCCCTCTTCTGTATCACTTTCCGAACGACCCGAATTGCCTCGCAGACACGCCCGAAGATGATTTTGACTACGCAGAACAAGACTTTCATCTCAAGGACGTGGCGTCTTGCGACTTTCTCCTGGGGAAGAATCTGCTCGTCTGTCCTATTTACAGGAAGGGCTGTGAGTATCGGCGCTGTTACCTGCCTTCGAACGGGCCAGACAAGGAGCCGAACGCTTGGTTGGACCTAAAAAAAGAAATGAATGGGGAGGATATGGGGCAAGATGCGGAGGCAAATGTTAGTGTTCATCTTTCATCTTCCACTAAAGATCTTGCCCCCGACATTAATTGTGACTTAGGGAACTGCATGCCTCCCATTTTCATGCTTGGCAACTCTGGTGTGGCCCTCCAAAATGTTGGGGATCCCTTTGTCATCATGTTCATCACGGACAAAACGAAGCCCGCCGAGGCGATGGGGTGGTACCCTGAGTTCGGGTGGCTTTTGGTTCAGTACGACGTCACGACAGATGCATTCGTAGCGTTTGCAGAAAAAGAGGTTACGGTTGCGATAATAAAGCACGGAGAGACAAAGTTAGGAGTGAAAGTGGAAGCTCAAATAAAAGAATTCAACTAAAAGCGAAACCCATTTCGAATTAAAACAATACTCTTCCTCATTTTTATTAATGAATAGTCGAAGGTGAAGAACGCATTTCTTCAGAAGACCTTCTGTCGTCGCTAATATACACAAAACATACGGAGATTGATGATAGCCAATTTTTTTCATTCCCATTGCCAAAACAACTATTACTGCTTCTGCGCGTGGGCCGGGAACAAAATGTTGGGGAACTTCTTCGAGACGATGACGAACTCTTCGAAGGTGACGACTCCGTCTCCGTCCTTGTCCGCCTGGGCCATGATGGTGTCCGCCTTCCTCGCCACCTCCGCCTCTGAGCTCGCCATGTGGTTCGCCTTCAAAATCTTGGTGAGCTCTCCCTTGGTGATGACCCCGTTTCCTTCCTCGTCGAAGATCATGAAGGCGAACTTGAGCTTGTCGTCCTTTCCAGCGCCTGTGAAGTTGGCCAGTCCAATCATGAACTCCCTTACGTCTATCTGTCCGCTCTTGTCGTAATCGTACATTTGGAAGACCTTCTCGCACTGCGGCGAAGGGTCGATCTGCAGCACCTCGCAGAACTCGGTGTAATCTATCATTCCGCTCTTGTCCTTGTCCGTCGCTTGGAACCTCTTGTAAGCCTTCTTGACACTCTCCGGCTTAATGTTGTTGTCTCGCGAGAACTCGTCGAGACCCTGTTTCTTCGCATTCCTCGCTTGCACGACGCTCTGCCCCGTGGGCGGCGGGATGCTCGTGCCGTCCGTCTGCGCCCCGAGCTTTCCTCCTCCGCCCAGCCCCGGGGGAGGCTTTCGCCCGCCCGTCACCATACCGAAGAACTCCTCAAATCCAACCTGCCCGTCTCCGTCGGTGTCCACCATCCTAATCATCTCATCCACCTCCTCGTCCGTGACGGTCTCTCCGATATTGATCAGCACGTGCCGAATCTGCGACGAGCGGCGAGCGAAGCGAGCCGAGGAGGGAGGGGGCAGTTAGTTTAGAATGTTCTTAATGTTCTTGATGTTCTTAATATGCTCCTCGCAGTGGCGAAATATCGTACTCCCAGCTCGTCGCTTCTCTCCTCGTGGTGCCTCACCTCCGCAGCTCCCACGAAATTATTCTTGTCCAAGTCGAACGCTTGGAACGCGTCCCAAATCTCCTCATCAGTGAATTTTCCGGACGGGTCCCTAGGCGGCTCGACCTGAGCAGGCGCAGCCGGCACCATGGCAGTGGCGTCACTCCCTGCCGGCCCGGTCTTGTTCATCTGCGCAATCTGGCCCTTGGCCGCGTCCATTGCGTTCGCCCCCGGCCTGTCGAACTTCACGTTCACATTAATTTTACCGATTTCCTTGTCGGCCTTGTCTAGAATAGGGATGTCACCCTGGAAGTTGCCCATGGCGATCCAGTCCATGATCCCGACCTTGGCCCTGCCCATAAATTTATCCGAGCCAACCTGCGACGAGCGAAGCGAGGAGCATTAGCGAGCGGAGGAGCGAAGTGACGAGTTAGAATGAATAATCAAGAGTTGTCAGCTCGTCGCTTCGCTCCTTGTGGTCGTCGTTCGCTCCTTGCTGCGCTCTCACCTGCTCCTTGTCGAATATGTCCACCTCCATTTCCTTCTCAGTAGAGATCTGGAACTCAAACTCCTGGTTCCACACCGGGTTCTTGCCTCCCTGCACGTGGGGCTTGGTCTGGTGCTCCTGGGAGCCTATCTTGAGCTTCGCGTAGGGATCGGCCTTACCGAACATACCCTGGCCGGTCTTGATGTCAACTCCCTTGACCACCTTGACGATGAGGTTACCGAACTTGGAGACGGCGTTTCCTTCCGGCACGGCCTGCTTGATGACAGAGGGGGAGGGGGACGATGGCACGCTGGCCGACCTGTCCGGGGGGCTTGGGGCCCTGAGGAGGAGCGCCTCGGGGAGCGACGCCGCGAGGAGGGCCGCGGGGAGGGCCTCTGGGCGGGCCTCGCCCGGCAGGGCCGGGGAGAGCCGCTCGAGGCGGCATGCCGCCAGGGGCGGCACCTCGGGGCTGCCCAGGAGGTGGCCCC
>BLQM01000138.1:66641-89202 GCA_012489335.1 Triparma laevis f. inornata
GGTGGGGTGTGGGGTGTGGGGGAGTGGATGTCGGGGGGGGAAGGGGGAAATAATGGCGCATCGCACTTGCTCTCGAAAATTTTCTAACGCGAGGAGATTGGAAAATGAACAAACACCGGCCGGCTAGCGATTGTTACAGTAAACGAGAGCGAACATGGATCTGGCCAAGCGCCGAACGTACCAGCCATTCTATTGGTTTCCTAACTTTGAGATGGGCAGTGTGACTAGAGGAAGGTTGAGTGAACGTATGAAATCCACGGAATGAGTGGGAAAGGGGGAATACGATGGAAAACGGTAAAAGTTAACAGAGTTTTTGGGGAGAAAAGAGAAGAGGATCTGAAAATATTTTAAGAGTAGCCGATCCGTGAAATTGAAAGCAAATCTGCGGTTTCAAACGTACACCTGAGCCATCAGAGCAAAATAAATTCGCAGGAAAAGCGCTGTTCACACATTTTCAAGGCCAGATTTAAACTGCCGGAGACTGCGCCCTGACCGGCACATCCATCTCTCCGAGCTTCAGGTGCGCGTCGAATCGCTGATCTTCACTCGCGTTCCTTTCTACCATGCCCCGTCCTAGCCTGTCGCTGTCGATCGATCCGGAAACCCTGAAAGAACAAACTGCCGGTCCTGATTCCGAAACCCCAGGAGCTCAACCTGGGGTAACAGCAGAGCGAGTCAACAAGTTGGACTCCGACGCGCTCAGTATCGCGAACAGTGTGGACAGCCCGAAGCCCAAGGTCGTGCAGCGGTTGCACAGCCAGGTGGAGGAGAGCAGGGACAGTTCGGAGTTGGATGGTGGGGAGGGTGGGGAGGGTGGTGATGTTGGCGGTGTGGACGATGGGGAATCTGACCCCGAGGAGATCAACTCGGAGGACGAGGACGAGGACGAGGATGGGATGGGGCTTAAAAAAGAACCCCCCTCTGCGATAAAAACGCAGATAAGTTCGGACAATGTGGGGATGCTTTTGTTCACTCCTGGAGGACAACACGCCATGGCCACGACACAGAAGAAGAGGTGAGAAGCTGCGAGGAGCGAAGCGACGAGTTGGGATACGATAATTAAGGGAGTAACAATGAGGCAGAGCGACGGTGAATACGATACTTCCGTTCGTTGTCGCTCCGTAGCTTTAGGCTTAATGCTCAAGCACTTTCGTTGATACACAAGTCTAATTCGGCTCGCTTCGCTCGCCGCTCCTCGCTACGCTCGCCGCAGCCCGAAGCCGCCTCAGAACCATGAAGGAGAGGGCGAAGAATCGGGCAAGGGCCGAGCCCTGAGCATCAACGAGAGCCTGTTCGACCAATCTTTGAAGAATCGCATCTTCAAAATAGGGGTGAGAATAGGAAAGGGCGCGTCAGCGAGCGTGTTCAGGGCCATAGATAGCATAACGCTGAAGGTAGTGGCGCTGAAGGAGATCTCCATATCGGAGCCGCTGAAGTGCAAAATGCTGCAGGAGGAATTGAAGGTGAGGGTCTGCGAGGACGAAGCCCAGCGAGGAGTGAACGACAACAACGAGGACGAAGCCCAGTGAGGAGCGAAGCGACGAGGATGTCGCTCTCGCTCCGCTCCTCGATTACGAAGGCGTCATAAATACAACAAGGAGGCTCTTCGAAAACGCCGCTCATTTTGAAACTCCTTGTTCAACTCCCCCCCCTCCACTCCCCGGCTCACTTCGTTCGCCGCTCCTCGCTAGTGCTTATACTAACCCCCCTCTCCCCTCCTCGGACTTCGTCCTCGGCTCCTCGCTACGCTCGTCGCAGGCTCTGGTGCCCCAGAGAAGGAGCTTAGACGACGACGAAAACGGAACCAATTGCATCGTAGACTACTACGGAGCGTGGGTTGACATGACGACCAAGACTGCGTACATGGTCATGGAGTACATGTCGGACGGTTCGTTCGAGGGCCTCGTCGACTTGCTCTTCAAGGCGAAGGAGGGAGACGAAAGCATGAAGGAGCTTTACAGCAAGTGGTCGGCAGGAGTTGGAAAGGATTTGTTCACGGGGCTGAACAACTTTCACGAAACTAATAGAGTACATAGAGACATCAAGGTGAGCCACCACGAGGACGATACCCAGCGAGGAGTGAAGGGGTGGGGGTGGGAGTTCAGAATTTGACGTTACAATGCAGCTGTGCCTCAACACCCCTACACTCCTCGCTGGGAGTTCAATATTTGACGTTATGATGTAGTTGAGCCTCGCCTCGCCTTGCCTCAGCACCCCTAACGTGATCCGCACAATTCTAACCCGTCAATTCCAATCTTCAATCTTCATGCTCCTCGCTACGCTCGTCTTAGCCCGCCAACATTTTAATCAACGGGAAGGGAGAAGCGAAGTTGAGCGACTTTGGCTTGGCTCGGTCAGTGGAGGCGAGCGTTGATGCTAAAGCTACAAGCTTCGTGGGAACGTTCAACTTCATGAGTCCTGAGCGACTGTACGGCAATAATTACACCAAGACGAGCGACATCTGGAGCGCGGGCATGACGCTGTTCTACGCGTGTAGGGGGAAGTACCCCTTGACGGAGGGGTTGGGGTTCTGGGAGCTGGTGTCGGAGCTGGAGGAGATCGTGGCCAAGATTAACGAGGATGAAGATTTGAGCGAGGTTGAAAAGGGCTTCTTCTCGAGGTGCGAACGTCAGAACGTGACGATGTGATAACGTGATATCGATGTTCGAAATTTAGCCGAGTTTAGGAGCTCCAGTCTCAATGTTGACGCTACTTGAGGAGCGAAGCAACGATACGAGAACGTGATATCTCTGTTCGAAATTAGAAACGAATTGTCTCAGCTCGTCGCTTCGCTCCTCGCTGGTCCTCAATTTAGCCGAGTTTAGGAGCTCCGGTCTCAACGTTGACGCTGCTTTCGTCGCTACTCATTTCTAACTCGTCGCTTCGCTCCTCAACTCATTAATGCTCCTTGCTACGCTCGTCGCAGTTGCTTCCAGGGGGTGGAGACCAGGCCTAGTGCCTCGGTTTTGTTGAAGGATCCTTTGCTGTCTTCTGATTTCGTCGAATTGAGCGCCGAGGAGAGGCGGAAGATAAGCGCGATTGTGAAGAAAGCCAAGCAGGAAAATTTGGGGTTGCATTTGACCACCGACGACGTGAACGACTTTGCACTGGCCGTGATTAGGGCGAGGGCGGGGGAGATTGGGGGCAAGTTGGGAGGAGGCAACGCGGTGCCTAGCAAGGACGAGATGTTGTTGTTGTCGAGGAGGTTGGGAGTATTTAGTATCACGGTCGAAGATAGTTTTGAAATGGCAAAAGGGAAGTACGAGAACGAGTTGAGCACTTACGAGTTGAGGGGGATTGAGGCGAGCAAGGTGAAGGTGGTGACGAGGAGTGAGAGGAGGAGGAGGAGAACGTTCGGGGCCAACGCTAGAGTGAGGGGGGTGGAAGAGGCGGACTTTGATGAAGTTTCGTTGGCCATGAACGTGGCGAGTAGCGCTCTGGATTCGTTTGTAGAAGGAAATGAGGCGATTTTGGAAGGGGGGGGGAGGAATTGGGGGGGGTTGACTTCAAGACCAGGGCGCATCATGCCAAATCGGCTCCGGAGCAACCGAAGGCGACATTTTTGACGGACGACGTCACGGAAATCACGAAGCAGTTCAACGACATGTCGAAGCTGATAGAGTCGGAGATTGTGGGAGGGGGGGGGTTGGGGGGGAAGAGGGGGAGAGGTGAAGATGATATCCGTAGGAGAGGCGAGGAGGAGGAGAAGGAGGAGGACGTTCGACGGCAAGAGACCGAGACCGGATCAGCTGCAAGAGAAGCACAGGGAAATTCAAGAGAAGGTTGGGGGGGGGAGTCGGTCATGGTGAAGAGCGAACTAGACAAGAGGGTGGCAGGTGGTGGGGGGGTTAGTATTAAGCTGCCTGAAACTGACGGGGGGGTTGGGCTGGCAGGAGAAGGGCCGTCACCGCCGATTTTCAGGCGAGCAAGGACGTCGGAACGAGGAGAGGGCGGAGTGGAGGGGGAGGAAGACGAAGAAGATAACGCGAAATTGAGGACGAAAAGCATGACGGATATGCTAGAGTCATGAGAAGAATGAGATGTAATTCGAGATGTAATTTTAGTAAAAAATTGGTAGTTGGGGTTGTTGTTGTTTAGGTTTGGGGTTTACTCGGCAGGGGGGGCCTCCTCCTCGGCGGGGGGGGCCTCTTCCTCGACAGGAGCCTGCGACGAGCGTAGAGAGTCGCATGAAGATTGGAGTTAAACGAGTTAGTAAAACGAGTTAGAATAGCGTAGTCTCAGAAAAAGGCTTTTGCGTCTTGACCAACGCTACTTATGCGGCAGCCTCAGTACTCGTTCTAGTATCGTATTCACAACGAGGAGATGAGACGACGAGACGACATTCGTACCTCCTCCTCGACAGCGTTGGCAGCCTCTTCGATCTTCGCCTTCACGTACTCGTCCTGCTTCGCCTTCCTCACAGCCTCAGCCTCAGCACTGCCGGCCCAAGCTTTGGCGTCGAAGTCGATTCCAAGGTTCTTGGCCTGGTTGGCCAAGCGCGAACGCGACTTTGACAGAAAGTTTCGACCGGCAATAGAGGATAACTCAGATTCCAGTTCTTTAGAAACAGCGGCGAAGTTGGCGGAGGTGGCGGAGGCGATACGCTTCTTCACGTCGGCGGTCTGGCCCTTCTTGAGACTGGCGCGGAAGGCAGGAGGAGCAGGGGCCTCAGCTGTCTCCGGCTCGACCACGTCGGTGGAGAATAGTTGGGTAGTGAAGGGGATCCTGTGGGGGGCGAGGGGGGAGAAAGAGGATGCCGAGGCCAGTAAGAGGGCAATGAGGGGGAGTAGGGAAGATTTCATTGTGGCTGGAGTACGGGAAAGTGGGCTGAGAGGGTGAATGGATTTGGAGGAAATCACAATGACATTGTGTGATTGGTCTGGAATCTCTCTTCTCATTCTTCGCTGTGCTTTGATGTGCATTTTAAATAAAACAAAAAAAATTAATTCATAAAATCAAATCAATAATCGCCTTCGCCTTCGTCATCACTTTTATCTTCCTCGCTCTCCCCTTCATCGTCACTTTTCTCATCCAACCACGGGTACGCTTCTTTCAGCTCTGCCAACCTTTTACTATTACCACTCACCTTGAGACACATGCTGAAATTCCACGCACAATTCTTAGTGCTCTCATGCTCTTTACCAAGCTGCGCCCCATATCACTCGAGCGCTCTCTGATAAAGTTCCCCAGCTTTCCCATAGTCCTTCAAGGTATAGTAAACATTTGCAATATTATACACGGTGCTGAGCATATCAGGATGATTCTCCCCAATCGGTTTCTCCTTAACCTTCAAAGCTCCCTCGTAACATTTCAACGCCTTCTCTTAATTCTTCAATATCTTATAAGAAACTCCCAAATTCATCAACGTGTCAAGCGTGCGCTTGTGATCTTCTCCTAGCACCTTCATCCTCTCCGCCAAACTCCTCTCGTAAACTTTAATCGCCCCCTCAAACTCTCCATTCTCATCCAGCTCACACCTAAGATCATAGAGAGTCTCCAAAGTTACAACATTATCCTCTCCCAATGCCCTCTCGCACCTTTTCACCAAATTTCTTATCTCTTCAATAAACTCCTTGTCAATATAATCAGTTGCAGTACTTATGATCAAATTCCTCGACGTATCAAGCGCCTTCTCACTATCCCGCCCCAGCTGCTCCTCGTACCCCTCCTTCGCTCGCTTCAAGTATCGCTCTGCCTCCTCAAAATCACTACATTATTACACGCAAGTCCCAAAGCCTTACAGGCATCCAAAATCTCAAGCTTCCTCTCCTCTTTCTCGCCCTTCTCCTCCACGTCCAAAATCTCCATAACTCTCCTCCACGCTACGACCGAAAGCGACACGTCATTAAAGAAATCCCTACTGCACAGCTCTGCCAACGCCCTAAGCTTCACCAGATCCTCCGAATTCGTAACCCTCAAAACCTGCGTCTCAATCGACCCGTCTCCCCCCTTCCCCCCTTCAATACTCAACACATCAAAAACTTTCTTCCACTTCAGGTAAGGCGCCTCATTCCCATTGAACATATTCCGAAAGTAATCCTTAAACCCCCTCACCACTCGCTAATTCGCTCAGATTCCTCAGCGACGTAGGCCACAACCCCACAGCGCCATTCGTGCTGCTCCATTTGCCCAGCTCGTAACCCGTGATCGCCTTCCTGCAGAACGGGCATGGATCGCCCTGCTTAATCAACTTCCCCGTGCACCCCCTGCACGTCACCATGTGTCCACACGGCCTGATCTTCGCGCTCGGCTCGTTCACCATACATAATCAGCACGTAGCTTCTTCTTCTCCCTTCGAACTAGTTTTCAAAGTAGTGGAAGTCGTCGTAGTTGTCGATTTCTGAGTCGTCATAGTCGTCGAAACCTCCGCCGCCGATCCCTCGTTTTTCCCATCCTCATCCTCATCTCCTCGTACTCAACCCCCCTCTTCCTACTGGTTTATCGAGCTTTCAACCTACTAGAACATCGGGTGGTTACAGACTTGGACATCGTGATAAGTAGGTTTCGAGAAATCGGCTGCTAACCTTTCTCAGATTTTCTTCCCTCAATTCAGTGTCGTCGAATTTACCGTCCCACGCGCAACCCCAGAGTCTGCTACACTTTCTGCGTACACTTCTACCCCAAAAGTCTTCCCTCAATCCCCTCAACACGCACGAAACTCCCCCAAAAAGAATGCAGCCTGCTACGGGAATTTCGCCTCTCGTCATCGTAGGGAGCATTAATGTCGACTTGAGCTTCTACACCCACTCGTTCCCGGAGCCGGGGGAGACAATAAATGGACTCAGCTTCTCCAAGGCCTTTGGCGGAAAGGTAAGGTACCGTCCGGTCATGAGGTTGGTTCGTACGGTGGGGTTTGGGGTTGTAGGTTGGGGGAGGGTAAAAGTTAAGTGTGAATAATAGAATAAAAAATACTAACCCCTCTCTCCCTCTCCCCCCCCCCCAGGGTGCAAACCAAGCAGCAATGTCTGGACTTCTCAACGCGAATGGCGCAACGATGATTGGCAAAGTCGCCTCCGACTCTCACGGCTCCGAGTGCCTCTCCAATTTGAAAAACTTCAACGTTAACGTCACAGGCTCCGTGCTGACGGCGGATGGGGAGAGCACGGGGACGGCTTGTATACAGGTCGACTCTATGGGGGAGAACAAGATTATCGTGATTCCTGGAGCCAACGCTTTGCTGACTCCTGAGGATATCTCGAGTTGCGAGTCCTTCATCGAAGCGGGTTCGGGCTTGATATGCCAGCTCGAAGTCCCCCCAAACACGGTCCTTTCCGCAATGAAGGTCGCCGCTGCAGCGGACAAGAAGGTCTACTTCAATCCTAGCCCGTGCCTCCCTCTCGACACCATCAAGGAGTTGCTGGAGAACACCACCGTCTGCGTCGTTAACCAAGGCGAGCTCAATGTCGTGAGTCAAAAGGTTACTGGAAACGTCGACGAGTGCGTCGTTGCTGGTAGGAAGCTGATAAATACGTACGGTATCAGATCAGTCATCACCACCCTAGGAAGCGAAGGAAGCGTATACATCACTAAAGATGATTTTGTAAAGTGCCCTCCGGCGGCAATAGAGGGGGAGATCGTGGATTGCGTGGGCGCGGGCGACTGCTTCCTGGCCACCGTCGTTTATGAATTGGAGATAGGTAGCGAGCCTTTGGACGCCATGGTCAGAGCGAACAAGATGGCGGGGAGGAGTATATGTGGAAAGGGGGCGATGACGAGCTATAATATAGGCTTATAATTTAGAAGTGGGGTAGGATTTTTGATAACAAAATCAGGTTTTCCATCTTGTTAGGGTTTCAAAACATTAAAAATAAAAAAACCCATCATGCATCTGTAGTCTAATCCTAACAACTAACCTCGCAAGCTCGGCTACAAACTAATTTTAAGCTTTCACCAATCATTTAATAAACAAAAAGTTCTGATTCAATTAAACTATAACCATGGATACTCTTCCTGTAACTTGGTCAACCTTGAACTATTTTCTCTAGCATTGAGACACATGCTGAAATTCTTCTCACATATCTTCGTCTTTTCGTGATCTTTTCCAAGCTGGGCCTCATACCCCTTCAAAGCTTTCTCCATGGCCTCCTCTACTTTTTTAAAGTCCCTCATATCATAATAAACGCCTGCTATATTCATCATGCTGCTGAGTGTATTCGGATGATTTCCCCCCAGCGTCTTCTCGTATCCCTTCAAAGCTCTCTCGTAATACTCCATCGCCTTCTCGCACAAGCGTCCAAAATCTCCAGCTTCCTCGGAACGGCCTTCTTCTCCTCCTGCTTCTTCTTTTCTCGCGTTTTCTTCTCCTCTCCGCCTCCTGCTGGCATCGCCAAAACCAAAACCTCCAAAATCCTCCTCCACGCCACCACCAAAAGCGACTGATCTTTAAAGAACTCGACACTGCACAGCTTCGCTAACGCCCTGAGCTTCACCAAATCCTCCGACTTCGTAACCAACAGCACTTGTCGCTCCAGCGGTAGATCTGGAACTACGTCTTTGATGTTTCCAATCTCCAATACGTCAAAAACTTCCTTCCATCTCAAATACGCCTCCTCATTCCCGTTGAACAACTTCTGGAAGTACTCGTTAAAGCCCTCCCCGCTCGCAAGCTCGCTCAAGTTCTTCAGCGACGTCAGTCACAGCCCGTGCTCACCAGTCGAGCTCTGCCACTTTCCCACGTCCATCCCCGCGATCGGCTTCCTGCACAGCGGGCACGGCTCCTTCAAATCCATCAGCTCCTTTGTACACCCCTTGCACGTCGCCGAATGCCCACACGGTCTCAACTTCGCGTTAGCGACGTTGTTGAGACAGACGATACACTTATCCCCGTCTACGTCGTCCTCCTCCTCGACAGAACCCTTGAGTGGAACGGGAGGCGCAGGAGGACAGATCGTCGTCCTTTTCTTAACCGGAGCGACGCAGAGCTTCTTGTGGAGCTTCCAATGCTCCGTCTGATGCTTCTTCGAGCAGTTATTCGCCTCTCGGCATCGGGAGCACTTGAGCGGGGCGGGATCGGGGAAGCCAGGATAACCGCAGTACGGAGTGGGTTTCGAAGTCACAGGGGTGTGAGTCTGGGTTGGCTAGCTTTCATTTTACAGCGCTGGAGAAGTAACGCTGAGTAAGCACTCGGGCAGGGTCATAGGTCCCTGTACAATATTCAACAGGTAATGCAAACCGGGGTAGGACAAAGGTTGAAAGTCGTCTGATCTTTCTCAATCTAGCTCAAATAATTCCAACTTAAACTACCATACCTCCCCCCAAACCGTCCAATGTCTCTCCTAAAACTCCTCCTGACTATATCCATCACCATCTCCCCCGCCTTCGCCGGCGTCTCCCGCCACTCCGGCTTCGTCTCCCTCGCCTCCCCTGAAACCTACCTCGAAGCCTGCGCAGCAGCTGACGTGCAATGGTTCAAGACAAACTACCCCAACTTCATCGAGCCTCACTCCGTGAATCAGGCGACACCTATGGGGGAGAGTTGTGCGCATTTGAGCGCTTTTAATGACGATCAAAAGGCGGCGGAGGAGGTGCTGAGGAGGTACCTTAATTCTGGTGGGAGGTTCTCCTCGGCTGGAAGGAACAAAGCAGGAGCCAATCCGACTGCTCTAGCCGTTAACGTCTTGCGCGGGAACGTAGGAGCTGTTAAAATGCTCATCGAGCACAATGCTGACTTAACGACTCTCTTCCGAAACGGAAACAACGGAAATGAAGATTCTCAGGTAAACGCGTTTGACGTTGCTATCGACGCTGCAGCAGGGCAAGGGGAAGGTTCACCGCACATGAGGATCGCGAGGATGTTGGAGGAGGCTGGAGCGAAGAGCACTAAGGGTAAGACGCTTTCCCGTGCTCCCCCACCTCCTGCACCTCCTGCCCCGACTACCCCGGTTAAGGAAGAGCTTGCGCAGATCAAGGAGGAAATTGAGGAGGTTCCCCAGAGCAACAATATAAAGGAAGAGATCTAATCTAAATCTAAATACAACCTAACGCGGTCGTTAAAAATCATTTGCTATTAAAAATATATCTTCTCCAATGTTAAAAGAAGCCCCTCTTCTTCTTCCCCCCCTCCTTCTCGCTCTCCTTCCTCTCCTTCTCTCTCCCCTCTCTCTTCTCTAAATCTCTCATCCTCTCCTTCCTCTTCTCCCCCTCCTCCCTCCTCCACTTCTTCTCATTAACTTGTTCTTCTTTACTGTGTTTTACTAAATGAAGTATATCAGTTAATGACATTAAAGCTGCGACGTATGCGGTAGCCGCGTGAAAGGTTGACGTATAAATTTGTTAGAAATAACGTGGCGATGATAGTGATGGAACTCCTGCGTTGGAAGATACTAGCGCAGACGATTTGTCGGCACTCATAAATATTGGACGAACCAGCGAGGAGCTTTATGCGGACGAGACAGAGTCTCACCTTGTTCGGTCGTTGATTCGTCGAGGTAGGTTTTTACTGTTGGCATTATTGCGTGGATTACGAATTCCTCCTGTTTCAAGACTTGGGCTTTAGCTGATTCAAGAAAGGTAGGAAGGTGCTTTTCATCTTCGACTTCAACTTTTCCTTTGAGGGTCAAGTGGTTGGTTGGACTTTCGAGGTTCGCTCGTATGGAGATGCGTTTGGAGATGTTGGCTTTGGGGGTTGTGTCACATTTTTTCTTTTTGGACTTTTTCAAGTTTAGCATTGAGTCAATTTTGTTAAGTTCCTTTAGTTCGGAGCGGATATTTTTTATTAGGCTGTTGTTCTTTTCGCCTAGGAGGGGGGGAAGAGGGGGGGGGGTAGTTAGAGATAAGGTTCATGAGGGCAAGGCGAAGCGAAGAGTTTCTTGACTCGACGACACAGGCAAAGCGGGACGAGGTTTTTGACAAGCTCTGTGAGAATGTGGCCGAGTTCATAGTGTCTTGTAAGACCTACGAAGGCGGCTTTGACGGAGAGCCTGGCAACAAAGCCCACGGCGGCTACGCTTTCTTTGCTGTGGCTGCCCTGAAGATCCTGGGCAAGCTGGACATGTGCGACGTGGAGGCCCTCAAGGGCTGGATCGCCTGGCGCCAGATGTCGTTCGAGGGAGGCTTTCAGGGCCGCGTCAACAAACTCGTCTACGGCAAGACTCCCATGTCATCCCTCTTCAGATGCTGCAGCACTAAACTAGCTAGCGTTGCTATCTCCTCACGTCCGCCCCCTCCATGTCCGCTAATTGCATTGCATCTTCTCGTCGCTTCGCCCCCCCCCTCACGTGCACCCCCCATCCTCAACACACTCACCATACGTATGAAGCTGTATATCCAGCTCCTGACTCCCAATCAAAACCATATTAACGAGCTTCGGTAACCGTCTCTGTCTTTTAACTAAAAAAAATCTTCTAAAACCTTTCAAAATTTGATCGATTTTCTTTCACGTTGAAATCTTAAGAGTTGGTACTCCTTTACCTTAAAATAAACCTCGTCTCTTTGTCAAATGTACAGAAATAGATAGGATGAGTCTTCGGCCTGGCCAGTTAAGAGATTTCTCAACTCGGTCACCTCAAACCTTTCCTCTCCCCCGTGATCCTAGATCGTTGAAGTAACTATAACGTTCTAGACCCTTTCAGAAACTCGCTATTCTCTTTGAAGATTATCTACCGTCTTGTGAAGCTCAAAATAGTGTTTCTATGAATCCTCAGATCTCAGCGCTCCCTCTTCATCTTCTTCACATCGTTATCCTGGCTAACAGACTCTCTTTCCATCAATAGTCGTCTATAACCGCTGTAAATTAAAATCTAGAACCTCATTACCCTATTCTGACCATAACTTAAACAAAAATGTCCTCAGACGTAGAAAATTCCGTAAATTCCACCCCCGAATACTCCGCAGTCCTATCTGCTCAACACAATGCGTTTGGTGTTATATTCTCCATGTTCCAAGAGTTAAAGGACTCAAACGCAGAACTGGAAGAGAGGGTCATAGAGATGGGGATGGCGATGGCGAAGGATAAGTTGTGTATTGTGGAGTTGCAGGAGGAGGTTAAGGTGAGAAAGAGGAGGGGCGTGATGGAACGAGAAGATCGTGTTGGGTTTCGACAACGTTTTTCTTCTTCGCGCTCCGAAAACGGGGGGGGGGGGAGCGGGCTTCCAAACCAACGGCGATGGTTATCTGTAAACGGGAAACACCGTGTTGCAGACGCCTCAGATCGACGTTATCGATGTGTGCGTCGGCCTCTCCCCCTTTCTCCTTAATATAAGGTTCATGAGGCGGCGAGCGCGGGCGAAGTGAAGGTTTTCTTGACTTGACGACCCAGGCAAAGCGGGACGAGGTGTCTTCGACAAGCTCTCCTCGACGAGGCCCCCCTCCCAAAAGGATCTAACTCCGAACATCACACAGGTGCTGTCGTATAACTTGAATCCGGATGGAGGAGAGGAGAGTGACGATGAACCTGAATCTACTCCTACACCTTCGCCTGTACCTCCTTCGGCGAGCCTTGGTAGCATGTTCGGGAAGAAGAAGGAGATGCCTATGGCGAAGGTTGAGGAGAAGAAGAAGGAGGTTGAGGTTGTTAAGGTTGTGGAGGATGTGAAGGTTTTGGAGAGTAAACCTGAGCCTGCGCCCGCACCCGCACCTGCCCCCGCAGCCTCTCCCGCCCCCGCTTCCGCCCCAGCTACCGTCCCCAGCCCCGCCCCAATCCCCGAACCCGAACCCCCCAAGCCCAAAACCCCCACCAACCCCTTCGGCCTAAAAAAAGGAATCTCCTTCGGCGCAATGTCAAAGCTAAAATCCAAAGCCACCAAAACCCGGTGAGAAGCCGTCTCGGAGCGATGTGACGAGCTATGATCATGGTATCTTGTGCTTGTAATTGGGGCTCCATGAGGAGTGAAGCAACGGGTTTCGCTATTTCCACCCCTAACACGCTCGCTTCGCTCATCGCAGACAATCCATGAACATGCGCAAAGAAAAACTAGACAAGGAGATGACTATCACGAAGAGGCTGGGAAGGTTGGAGCAGTATTTAGAGAAGAATGCTGGGGTTGATAAAAGGATTGAGGAGATGATTAAAAGTGCTGAATTTAAGTTAAAACGTCAAATCGAGGATGCGATGAAGAAGCTGTCGGGGGAGAAGGGTGAAAGTAAGGGGAACGTTTTTGAGATGGAGGAGATGGGGGAGCTTCTGGAGAGGTTGAAGATTTTGGAGAAGTTCTTTCATGGGTTTGAGGCGGTTAGTAATTTGGAGCATATGGCGGAGGAGGGTGGGGGGGGGAAGAGGTTAAGGAGGTTGAGGAGGTGGAGGAGAGTGTGCCTGTGCCTGTATCGGTTCCTGAACTGGAACCGGAACCGGCTGTCTCGCGTTCGCCCACACCCCTACCCGAGCCCGAGCCCGGGCCTGAACCTGAACCTGAACCTCAATCTCAATCTGATTTCGAACCCACCGCCACCCCCACCCCCGCCGCTATACCGCCATCCCCCAAACCCACCCCCACACCCCAAGCCCCCCCAACATCCTCCCAAACGAACCCCAACGACGCCCCCACCCCCCTCAAACAAAGTACAACGCCTCCCAAAAAATCCGCCCCCACCACCCCCTCCCCTACCCGTCCCCGCTCCGACTCCTTATCCGTCAACACAACCCACCACACCGGCCTCGTCTGGAAAATGACCACCGGCCAAAAGCTAATCAAGAACGAAATCCAAAAACTCCGCTCAGAAATGAACTCGCTACGTCAGAACCTTCCCGATACCGACAGCGCGCCGAAGCAGGAGCAGGAGTACTTCGATTCTAGTTGGTTGGAGTCACAGATAAAGGCTCTTCAGGAAAATTCGATGACGTTAAACGATCTAAACGATCTCCTCGTTTCCTCCCTCCCCCCCCCCTCCTCAGAAGTCCCCTCCTCCAAACCCCTTAAATCCTTCAACGACCGCGTAACCTCCTCCCTCTCTCTTTTAACCTCCACAAAACTCGACAAATCAAACTTCAACTCTCAACTCGAATCCTACAAAACCTCAATTAAAAGTAAAGTAGACTCCTGGAACGCTAAAGCCAAAAACGAAATGTTCGAGTCCTTATCAGGATTTAAGAGGGACGTTGACTCCTGTAAATCCTACATTGAAAAATTGGAAGATTCGTTAAAAAGTTTATCCTCTTTATCAGAAAATCAAATCGGGAGAAATGAGTTAGAGGTAAGACGCAAGAGAGGAGTCGAACGAGACGAGCTGGCAACGCGTTAAATTTCCGTTCATTATGAGGCGGAGCGACGTAACACAGTCAACGATTCGACGACCGCAATCACCTCTACGTAAATGTCTAACTCGATTTACTTCCAATCGTTCATGTCTCCTCGCTACGCGTCGTCGCAGAATAAACTCGCTAACGAGACTTTAAAAATAGAAACGAAATTAGAAGCAGCTTTATCAGCTGGTGTTATATCAGATCTTAACGATAAAGTACAAGCTTTAACAGCGCAGATTAGCGAGCGACCTTCCGAGACAGAAGTAGAAAGAATGTTAAGTGGTATGCAAACAGAGTTGAAAGCGCAGTTTGGTGATTCTCGAGCTATACAGATTATTCTGGAGAATTTGAAGATGGATTTGAGGAGGAAGGTTACGAAAGGGGAGGTTTTGGGGTATGTTAAGAGTACGATGGATGGGATTAAGGATAGGTGAGGAAAAATGTTCGATGATGAAGGAGCACGCACTTGTTTTCAATTTCAATGATTTTACTAACGGTCAGTTTCAACCTTTCCTTGCAGAATGCAAAAACCAGACGATTTACTAATGGCCGGTAAAACCGGTTTCCGTTGCTTAAGTTGCAACCAGACTCTCCCCCACATGCATGGTACCCCCGCAAAAACCGTACCCCACAAGGCTTTAAGTCCAGTGAGCAGCACTTTCGCGGAGTCTCGAAGACCTTATATGGTTGAGAATGGTGTTGTATTAGCTACGTATCCTCACGGTCGGAGCGGGGCGTTAAGGCCGATGGGGTTGGGTGGGAAACCGGGGGTTCCGAGGGATATGGTGAAGAGTAGAGAGGGGAGTAGGGAGGGGAGTAGGGAGGGGTTAGGCGCGAGTATGAGCGTTGGGAGGAGAGGGAATTTAAATGGAGGGAGTCCTTGGAGGGGGAGGACGGGGTACGGAAATGTACAGAGGCCGGGAACAGCTCCGGGTTTGATCAAATAAAACTATTTTGCGAGGCTTGTTTGTTCTAAAATTCCAAATGAATTTTACATTTTTCTTATCAACACTCTTAACAACTTTTTCCACAGTTACGGAAAAAGAGGGGACCGGGTTCCAAACCAACGACGATAGCCTATCTCCACGGGAAATAACGTGTGCTAGGCTGTGGGTCGACGTTATTAAGGTGTGCACAGCTCTTGTTTCTCAACAAGGATGGGGAGATCAAAGAAACAGTTACAGAGACAGTTCGCGAGATTCAAGTTTGCGTAGTCAGGCAGGCAGGCGAGAGGTGGAAGTTGTGCGTGAAACGACGGGTGAAGGCCTATGACGAAGGACAAAGTTGGGTATTAGAGCGCGAATCTATATATAGGGTCGGCGGTTTTGTGGCGAAGATCTCTGGACAAAGAATCGTAACCATTTCTTCATTTCTACGCATCCTCTTAATCTATTTTACGCACACCTCTCCTCTCTCCCTCCCCCCCTTCCTCCCCCCCTCCCCCTCCATCATCCCAATGTCCATGCTCCTAATCCTCCTAACATTAACCCTTCTCCCCTCCACCTCCTCCCTCACTTGTAAACAATACACTCTCCAAAACCTCTGCACCCCCTATCACCCTCCCCCCTCCTCCTCCACATCACCTACAACGTATACATTAATAGAAAATCCTGAATGCGGTGATAAATTCGTTTCAGATAAAGGAGTTTATTGGAGTGAAGAGACGCTGCTGTTTTTATACTTTAGCGTGACCGATGGAGATTGGAATATCGCGAGTGATTGTTGGGGGGCGGAGAGTGTTCTTACTTGGAAGGATGATTCAGGTAAGTTGTTGCGGGTGCCCTTGAAGGTGTCTCCGACGACGGCGGCCTTGTGGACGTCGGATCCCTTGCCCTGGAGCTCGGAGTCGGGGGAGGCGCGCTCGACGTACTTCTTGGCGTTGTCCCAGGATCCTCCGGAGTTGGACATGGAGATGGCGAGCTGGACGGAGGAGAAACGCAATGCCTGAAAAACGAACGAAGTCTCTAACTCACACAACAGGAGGTCTACCAAGCGATTCCTCATCCTGGACGTGCATAAACTCCATTACCGCCGCCGACGATGACTACGCAACCTCCGAAACACCTACAATAACATGTTCAGTGTCTCATTCATCCCCCAAAAATCACCTCTGTCCTCGAGGAACCTACTCCGAATCTACCTTCCCACCTTGTACAGAGTGTCCGGAGGAGAAACCTCGAACTCGAACTTTCGGGAGTATGTCTGAATTTGATTGTTTTAGTTTATCGAATAATTTATTAACGATTAGTCAGAATGGTAATAAAGCAACTATATACAACCCCACAAAATTAACATGGGATATCCTCCTAGAAGAACTCGACCACTCCGAGCTCCACGCTCCTCGTGATTTGATTTGGGTTAGTGATACGAGGTTTTTGATTGCAAATTTTTTCGGACATGTTGTATCGGAGTTTGATTTTTTGGGGAATTATGTTGGGGTTTTTGCGGAGTTGGCTGAACCGGAGGGGTTGGCTTTTATTCCTGCTAGTAGTACAAGGGGGACACCGAACATGCTCGCTGTGACGAGTTTGTCGTCGGGTGATGTTTATTTTTTTGATTTGAATGAAGGTTTGAACAACGGTAATCTTCAAGTTGAGGACGCGACGAAGAGCACTGTCGCTAGTGAAGGTTGGAGCACAGGGTACCCCGTCTCTCTATCTTATGACAAGGAGAATGAAATGATGTTGGCTTCAACTTGGAACAACGAGATTATCAGGTTCTGCATTCCCGACTTCCCGTGTAATACAGAAACAGAAGGAGTGCTGGCGCAGGACGATGTTTATATCGAGGATGTGGAGGTAACAAACGACGGTCATTTTATCGCTAGCTGCAGTAAAGATTACGGCTCCTTCGACGTTCAGTATTCCATTTGCAAGTGCCCCATCCCAGACACCGTCCCCGACACCCCCATCTTCCTGAACACCTGCAAAAAACTCTACCTACCAACCTCCGACCAATACGACATCGGCAACGGCTACTGGGGCCCGGGAGGAACCACCATCGACCACGCCAAAAACATTATCTACGTTGTCGACAAGTCCTACAGTCGCATATACGCGTTCACGCTGGACACGCTGAGGTGAGACGAGGCGAAGCGACGAGATGGGAATACAATAATTACGGTCGCAATTAATCTGCGCTAGTGTCTTTAGTACAAACGCTTAAGCCTCTTTCTTCGCTACGCAATTCTAACTCGTCGTTGCTTCACTCCTCCGCTCCTCGCTACGCTCGTCGCAGCTATCTGGGGAGAGTGGAGGAGAAGAGCGGGTATTTATCCATGCCGACGGAGGTGGCTGTTAGGCCGGGGATTATGGCAAGCCTCTCGACGTGCAACGTCACGAGTCAAGTTGTAACTGCGGGGGAAACTTTTGATGTGACTTTTGAGCTCGTTGATAGCGTTGGAGGTGAGAGGCTGCGAGGAGCGAAGTGACGAGCTGGGTATACGACAATTAGGATCATAGTTCTTTGGCGCTAGTAGCTTTAGTCTAATCGCTCAAGCCGCTTTCATCGCTACGCTATTCTAACACAAATCTTCATGCGACTCGCTACGCTCATCGCAGATGTTATACCGCCGTACGAGCTTGCGGGGAGTTTGAAGGAGGTGGCGAGCTTTCAAGCCAGGGCTGAGGCTCGGATTAGGATTAACGGCGATGGAGATGAAATTGACGTCACGGTCGACTCTGAGCCAGGTAAGAAACTGCGAGGAGCGAAGCGACGAGTTAAGAATGCGTTAGTCCCGTTCGCTATGAGACGGAGCGACGTAACGATAGTCTCAACGTCGGCGTCACTTTCTTCACTACTCGTTTCCAACACGTCTCGCTTCGTTCGCTGCTCCTCGCTACAGCGCAACTGGATTTCTCCACCGGCGTCGTTAAACTCAACTTCACCTTCACCGCCGCCGCAACCTACGAACTAACTGTCTTCCAGAAAATCACGAAGCGGTCGCTTCACGAACTCGTCAACTCTCCTTACGAGATGACGGTCGTGCCCGCTGCCACGGACATTACCAGCTCGGAGATTTTAATTTACAAGGAAGACGGAGAAGAAAATGAGGTCGTGATGGCGGGGGAGAGGGTCACAATGGGTTTTCATCCCATGGATTCGTACGGGAATCCCAGCGGTATCGGGGGGAGCGAAAGCTTTGTGTGTGACATTTACTCAGACGACGGAGGTTACATGAGGTTGTTAAAGAGCGTTGCTTTGCGACGGGTCTCCGACGAGACCGAGTTCGACGACGACGACGGGATTAGGGTTGACGAGGACGACGACGAATACTACGATGGCGATGGGTTGGAGACGATGACAGATGACGGAGGGGAGGAAGATGACGGAGGCGAGTACGATGACGATGACAAAAATTACGATGACGACGACGGGGACCGCCGCCGCCTCCAACTTCCGTCAGACGCAAGCGGCGACAAAGAAAAGCCCGAAGGCCCCACAACGCCTACAACCGGCGTCAGCGTCAAAGGAGCTTCAGCAAAAGGGATCGTGGACGTCGTCGCGCCCTTCATGCTGCGGACGACTTTCGCGGACGCCACTGAGTACGAACTCAACGTGCGCCTCGCAAGCGACCCACCTGGAAGAACGTCCAAGTACTACGTGGACGTTGAAGCGGCTGACATGGACGTAGCCAACATAAACTGCTGGGTCGAATTCCACAAGGTCAAGGCGGAAGAGATTGCCATCCTGGAGTTCGACAGTAGCGAGAGCGATCTCGCCTTGGCCGTTAGGGTTGAGCCCTTGGACGTGTACGGAAACAAGAACTACTTCGTCGAAGAGCTCACTGTCGAAATTAAAACCTCCGCAACAGGTGAGCGCAGAGAGGGGGATGGCAGAGCGTTTCCTGCGTGTAACGATTTCTAACTCCCGTTTCCACGCTCTCGAATCACAACCCCCCCAGAATCCAACTTCTACGATCTCCAGCCTCCCGAATACACCGAAACCTTCGTCATAGAAAAGGGCGTATCTTTAAACGCCGAAATTCATTTCCTCTACGACGGCGAACCTCTAATCGACTCGCTTGTCCAACTCCGAGTAAACGGTGAACCTTCAGGTCTGATATCAACCGAAGCTCTCCTCGTCTCCGTCCTCGCCGGCGTAGCCACCATAATAGTAATCTTCGTCTTCTACCGTCGCTTCGTTTCCCACACCGACATCACCACTTTGAAGTCAGAGGCGACGGAGATTAAAGAAAATATTGCGGCTATTGGTTTTGATATGTTTGATATTGCTAGTGATGTTATTAACTTTACGATGCTAGCGCAACATTGTGAAGATTACGCAACTTATTATCAAGTATTCTTAGGTACGGCTGGTATTTCGGCTGTACTTGTTATAATTATAAATCTTAAACAGATTAAAGAATTAATGACAACAGGTAACGCTATTGAAGATTCTGAACCTTGTATAAGTTTACGTAAAGAATTGGTTGAATGGAAGAAAGATAACTCAAGAGCACAGTTGAATGGGGGGGAGGTTGAGTTGTTGGAAATTAGTAATGGGAAATTAGGGACGCAGAAGAATATACAACTTAAACATAAAGTTACGCAAATGAAAGTTACGGGTGAGCGTGTTGCGAGGAGCTAAGCGACGAGTTGGGAGTGCGATATTTCACCACAAGAGAATTTAAACTAACTCGATCGCGTTCGTTCCTCGGCTCTCTTCGCTCTTCGCTCTTCGCTCTTCGCTTCTTCGCTTCTTCGCTTCTTCGCTTCTTCGCTTCTTCGCTTCTTCGCTTCTTCGCTCTTCGCTTCCCGCTCCTCTCAGGTTCTCCCTCAACAATTCGCGCAACCCTCCACAACAAAAAAATAACATGCTCCTAGTCCTCGACGAGCGCCTCGAATTAATGCGAGAAAAACTCATCATCAAACGGAAACTCGAGAGGTCGAAAGTAGGCATCATAGTCGTATTCTTCGAAGACGTTCCGTTAACGTTATTGAACATATTCATCATGATAAACGGATGCAACCCGGGAGAAGAATCACGAGTTTTACCGTTTTTCTTTTTGTTGACGACGGTAATGACGACATTTTTGGGGACGAGAAGATTAGAGTATTTCTTGGGGATTAGGGTTAAGAATAGAAGGTTAATGCAGATTAGAGAGTTGATTGAGGTGAGCCGGGCCCTACTCGTTGTCTCACGTGCGACCGTTGCTGAGAATATGTGCTTCACTGCAACATTTTGCTGCTCTGCTGATGGCTGAAGATGGACTGCCAACTGCACTGGTATGATCGAGCACAGAATTCTAACACGGAATCGACGCATTTCACATGACTCGCTACGATGAGAGCAGTATAAGACGGAGGAGGCACAGCAGTTTATTAAGGATGTAGGGAGGGGGGGGAGTCCGGAGTAGAGTAGAATCGTAGAAGAAAATTACGTAGAAAAAGGTTAAGTAGTAGATATTTAGTTGTGTAAATTAAACTACTTCACTTCAGTATCTCCAATTTAAATTCCTCCATTCCTTCCAACCTTAACGACAGTTTTCTTCCTCATCTCCTTCTTGGCCATGTTGCCGTTGTAAATTCCAGCGTACTTCGCTTTCAAGTTAGCGGTGAGGTCGGCGCGGTTGTTTTGGGAGGTTACAGTTTTGACTGCGGAGCGAAAGTTCTTGTTGAGGGGGATGGTGACGGTTTTTCCTTTCGAGGTCTTTTTGACGAGGACGGGGAAGGTGTTGCCCTTGGAATCCTCTGCCACGGTCACAGAGGTTGCGCGGGAGTTAGCGATTCCCGAGTACTTGAAGGTGGAGAGGGACATGACGTTAGCCTTCTCCTTGGAGAAGCGGATGGCGCCGGTGCGGGAGGAGCGGCCGTTTTTCTTGTGGAGGAAGGAGTTGTTCTGGGAGATTAACTGCCAGGTGAGGGAATCGGAGATGGCGACCATTTTTTTTAATTGGTTTGGAGACTCTGTGGGTGGGTGGGGGGGGCGGTGGGGGGTTAGAATGTGGAGAGGGGGAGAGAGGAGTGAGGAGGTCGGGTTGTATCGGCAGGAGCTCAATATGTTGGAGACGGCGTTCAACAGGGATGTGGTTGGGAGAGGGGGGGAATTGTGTGACATTACAGCCTATAAATTAACGGCACATCGGTAATACAACGGCAACACTCGCAGAGACCTCTCAAAGGGGGTTCGGCTTCGAGGTCGTGAAATCGACAATTATGAGGGTGGGGCACGATTGTACGATACGTAGAGAGGGTGGTAGAGGAGCCTGGGCCGTGTTGAAATAATTGTGGCCAGCTCGCACTATCGCCGTGTGGTGACGAAGGCGAGGAGGCGCACAATTCAGGACAACACAGTCGGCCTGGGTGAGGACAACGGGTGGGCTGGGGAGGGAGCGTATGGAATCAGCGCGGATAATTGGAGCTTCTCGTTGATATGTGGTGGTCCATGGTAGGGATTGAGGGGGGATCGCGCAAGAGATTTTGAGATCGGATGGCGGGGGCAACAGAAACCAACCGAAAAGGAATGATCAGATTTCATGGCTCAGGGCGACCGAGATCGAGATTTTGGTCATATCGCTGGATCGAATATTGAAAATAGGTCTTCGTCACTTGAAAATAGTAGAACCCGAGAATTGTGAACGTGAGTATAGCTAAATGGGGGACTATACCCTTATGGGTGTACGAGAAATTGAAATAGGAGAAAAAAGAGGATTCTCGAGCCGATCGAGAATCGTCTCGGTCTGCTTCAAATTGTAGTGTCATCGTTTACGCATTGAAGACGAACAACATACCACCGCACGCGTTACCCCCAAAATCTAACTCCCTTCCCTCCCATAGCATCTAAACACTACCTCCCCCCCACTCTCCAATGCCATCGCCCGATCCCTCCACCCTCGCGTCCTCCTTAGCGATCGAATACGGTCACCTTAAAAACCACGCTCCCACTGGAGTCCATTTACTGCCTACGGAGGATCCGTTGAAGTTCGTGGGAGCTATTTTTATTAGGAGGGGGAGTTATCAGGTTAGTTTTGAGAGTCGGGCGCACGTGTGTGTTGGGATCGATGCTGCGGTCGCGCGGGCGGAAGATGACATCTGCGCTCGTTGGCGGCTCTCGTTCTCCTATATATAGTCGACACAGCGTCCGAGAAACGCGCAACCGTCGTCATGCATCGGTCGAAGCGAAGCGTCTTGCGGAGGGTCACGGCGATGCGCGACGAAGCGCCGCCCCTCAGCAGCGTTGTCGCATTCGCGCCGCCGACTAAGATTTACGCGTACGTGTTAGAAGAAGAGCCACATGAAGGTTACGATGTACGGTGTGAAGATTTTTCGCGCCTTCTTTCGCGCTCGCCTGTGAAAATAAAAGGCTATTCAAATCTAACCGAAATTTTTCTCTCTCTCAGAATGCGATCTACAAATTCCACATCAAACTCCCTCCAAATTCTAC
>BLQM01000139.1:5676-24079 GCA_012489335.1 Triparma laevis f. inornata
TCATCGCCGACTACGACCGCAACGGTTGGAGTTCCGGCTCCCCCGCCTTCTCCGGAGATTACTTCATCCCTGGTTCCCCCGTCGAGGGTTGGGTTGCTGAGTGGACTGACGGCGGCAACTTTGCCACTGTCAACAAGGGCCTTGTTGGTGGATCTGCTATGTCAGACACTGCCATTGAGGTTACTTCCCACGGAAACAAGCAGGTGAGTGTGAAAAGTATCAACCATGACGATGTAGCCTCGTAAAAAATCTCACTCCCCTCTCCCCCCCCCTCCCCCCCTCCTCCCCAGTCCTCCTTCTGGGTCGGAAAATCCGGAAACCTTCAAATCTCCAAAGTCACTCAGTTCTCCGACACGGGCGACCGCTCCACCGACGACCTTTACTTCTCCACCTCCGTCACCTTAAAGAACACAGGTTCTTCCACCATGACCAACATTTACTACATGCGTACTGTCGACCCTGATCAGGAGCAACCGTTTACGGGGAATTATGCTACCAGGAACTGGGTTGACTCGCAGCGTTTTGTTGACGGAGAGGTAAGGCGACCCGTTCTCCCACCCCCCCCAATAAAAAACAAATCCCAACCCCCCCCTCGGCTCGCTTCGCTCGCCCCCAGACCCCCGCCGACCGCGCCGACGGCACGGACGCCAACAAGTGCTTCGTCGCAGCCCACGGAGACACGCACTCAGCCCTGTACGCAGGTCTCGGTTCGATTAACTCCCACTGCCGCGTGAACCACTGGGGTTTCAACAACAACGACGCCTCAGACTCTTGGTCCAACACCGCCTGGCAGGGGAGCAGCTCCACCAACAAGCGGTACGCCGACGAGGCGATTAACTTGATGTTCAAGTATGATTCCATCGAGCCCGGAGCCACCGTCCAGTTCAACTACGCCTACGTTCTTGGAGCCGATGCCTTGACCCCTGCCATGGAGGACCTCGAGTACGTGACCATCCTCTCCCCCACCGATATTGTGTCTGGAAA
Source organism: Triparma laevis f. inornata (assembly GCA_012489335.1). NCBI lineage: Eukaryota > Bolidophyceae > Parmales > Triparmaceae > Triparma > Triparma laevis. The sequence continues at coordinate 6,661 of BLQM01000139.1, forward strand.
CTACGTGCTGTTCACCGCGACGATCCTCGAAGCGGCTGTTACGGGCACCGAAGTATCCTCAGTGGAGTTCTCCATCTACGCCGACAAAAAGACGGGTGGAAGGAACTGGTACACCATCGAGACCAAGACTGGGCTTGGTGGCGTTTTCAACTACAAGACCACCTTCGACTCCACTCTTTACAACGAGGGCATGGGACAGCTCAAGGCCAAGTACACGCTCGCCAACGGAGAGATCTACGACCAGCAGCTTGTCGTCGAGGTCACTGACGGAGTCGCCATGTGTTGGGACCCTGGAATGGACGGCACCGGAGATGCCGCGGACACTGTCACCTCTCCCTACCCCTTCACCATGGGCGAAGACAACAAGATGCAGATCGTCCCCTGCAACCCCTCCGATTCCTCCCTCATCAACGAGGTTGCGTTCTTCCGCGTCATCGTCCTCGCCGGCGAGGTCATCGAGCAGCGCCTGGCTTCCGATTCTTCCTCCCCCTACACCGTTGACCCGTTCAACATCGACGACCTCATTGTCGGCCTTGACCTTGTCCTCACCGCCAAGGTGACCCAGAACGACGGAAAGGTCGTCTCGTACGCCCTCCCCTGCGAGGTCGCCGAGCAGAACTACCCGCCTAACGATATTTCGTTCATTCAGACCTCCAACATTGACGAGCAAGTTGCCGCCAGTGGCACGTCCGTCGTCGGACAGGTGAAAAGCAGCGAGGAGCGAAGCGACGAGCTGGGAATACGACCATTACGGTTGTTATTCTTCTACGCTAGTAGCTTTAGTCTAAACGCGCACACCTCCTTCACCCCCACCTAATTCTAACTCGCCAACACCAATCTTCACGCGACTCGCTACGCTCGTCGGACAGCTTTCCGCCACCGACCCCAATGAGGCCACCTCCCTGGCCAACCCACAGTTCACCTTCGTCGGCGGGACTGGCGCCAGCCCAGACGTGACGACTGACGGCCTCTTCCAGCTCTCCGCTGAGGGATCCCTCACGTACGCGTCGAACCTTGACTTCGAGACCGTTTTCCCTGGCTCCGCCGCCGCCTCCGGAACCAAAACCATCACTGTCCGTGCGACTGACGGCGGCGGCCTTTACCGCGACGAGTCCTTCACGCTGACCATCAACAACATCAACGAGCCCCCTTCTTCCGTTGACCAGACCACCCTCACTGTTAACGAAGACAAGACCACCGACCCCAGTTCCAATGCCAACGTCATTCACACTTTCGCCGTCACCGACCCTGACGTTGGTAACACGCACTCTTGTTCTCTCGCCGGAGGTGCTCCCTACTTTGACGTAGACCCGAGTTCCTGCGCCCTCAAACTCACTTCCGCGCTCAACTACGAGGAGCAGGTGAGGCACAGCGAGGAGCGAAGCGACGAGCATTAAGAACATTAAGAACATTAAGAACATTAAGAACATTAAGAACATTAAGAACATTAAGAACATTAAGAACATTAAGAACATTAAGAACATTAAGAACATTAAGAACATTAAGAACATTAAGAACATTAAGAACATTAAGAACATTAAGAACATTAAGAACATTAAGAACATTAAGACATTCTAAACTAACTCCCCCCTCCCCTTCTCGGCTCGCTTCGCTCACCGCTCCTCGCTACACTTGTCGCAGACGTCCCACACCTTCACCCTCATTGTGTCGGACAACGGAAGCCCCACCGCCCAGAACCAATTCGGAATCACCGTTACCGTCACCGACGTCAACGAGGATCCCACTGCCATCAAGATGACTGCAGTCTCGAGTGGCGGCGTCGCCACCTGTGACACCGCTGGTAATGTCTGCACAATGGCAGAGAACGAAGCGGTCGACAGCAAGGTCGCTGATCTTAGGGCTGTCGACCCCGAGTGCTCGACCAGCATTCCGTGCAGCGGCGACGATTGCCTGGCCTCGGACGGCAGCTGCCCTCGCCTCTCCGATAGCTTGTCTTTCGCTATCACCAACAACCCCAACAACCTCTTTAAGATCGTATCCGGTAACCAGCTTCAGATCGCCAACAACGTTGACTACGAGTCTCTCCTCTCTGGATCTGTCACCATCAGGATCAGGTAAAAAATGGGAATACGCGAGTCACAATCTAGAAGCACTTCATTCTAACTCGTCGCTTCGCTCCTCGCTACACTCGTTGCAGGGCCACTGACGGGGTTGGGCACCAGTACTCCGCTGACATGACCCTCATCATCACTGATGTCTCCGAGCCGCCCTCTGTGAACTCTCTCACTTGCTTTGTCGACGAGGACGTCGACAATGGCCAGATCGCTGGTACCACGCTTTCCGGAGCCATCTGTATGGTCGACGCGACCGCTGCTGGCGACGAGGAACTCGCGTACAGCATCGTCGATGACAACGGCAGTGTAGCCGACGACTACTTCACCGTGCAGGACTGTTCAGGAATCATTTTCGTCAACACGGAACTCCTCAACTTCGAGTCTATCACGACGCAGTACGTCTTCCAAGTTCTAGTCGAGGGTTCTGCGAATGTCATCGCGACGGTCACCATTAACTTGAACAACGTCAACGAACCGCCCGTATTCAACGACGTTCCCGATATCACCGTCGACGAGCTCTTGGGCTACGACGAAGACACCGACGCATTCAGCGCAACCGCGATTAGTGGCTCGCAAGCTAAAATTGCTTCCGCTGTCGATGACCCCGACACAGAAACTGACGATGCCGACCTTACATTTTTAATCATTGCCGGAAACGACGGCAACAAGTTCAGCATCGGTAGTGATGGAACCATCTCCGTTGTGGCCCCACTAGACTTCGAAGTGACCGAGCAATATGTCCTCACTGTTGAGGCGCGCGATCCTGGAAGTCTGTTTGACACTTCCACCGTTACCATTACTGTCAACCCCATAAACGAGAAGCCCCGATTCGCCACGTATGCGGGAGTCTTCGCCGAAGTTTACGAGCCTGGAGCTGTCTCGGGAGCCGAAACTGACGACGTCATCGGCTCCTTGATCCTTGCTTCTGATCCCGACGGAGTTGTCCTAGCTGTTGACGGAAGCACCAACTTGCCTGACACCAAGGACACCTTGACTTACTCTATCCTATCTGTAACAAACGGCGGCTCATCCGGCTTCAAGCTCGGCACGAAGGTCGTCGACAACAACCTTAACGACGCTCAGGTCATCAACGTCCTCGTTGACGACCCTTCCATTTTCGATTTCGAGGACAACTCCAAGAACACGTTTGCCATCACCTTGAGGGTCTCAGATGGGGCCAAAACCGACGATGTCACCCTGACCGTCCAAATCAAGGACAGCAACGAGGCTCCTGCCCTCATCTCCGGATCTTCCATTACTCGCACTATCGCCGAGTGCAATGACTGCGCAGGCTCAGACCTTTCGCAGGGCACGACCGCCATCGCGGACCTCTTCGAAGACCCCGAAAGCCACGGATTCACGTACTCCTTCACTAACCCGCCGACGCACGATGGCGGCCGTTTCATCATCGACAGAGTCACCGGAGTTATTACCACCGCCTTCAGCACCGTCGACTTCGAGTATAATACCCCCGGTGGCGTCCATCAGTTCCAATACACCTACGACATACAGGTTACCGATTCCCTCGGCGCCTCTTCCTCCACGCAGATTACTATCACCGTCACCGATGTGCCCGAGGAGCCTACCATAGCCGTCTACGGCGGCGCTATCGACGAGAACTCTGGCGCCAACTTCTTGGTTGGCACCGACAACGTTGGAACTGACATGTTCATCACCGTCCAGGACCAAGATATTGATGGTACAGATACCGTTACCCTTGCGATTCAGTCTGTCAACGGAGCCACTGATTCAGCGACCTTGAACAAGTGGACCCTCGTGGGCACTGCAACCACAAACGAATACAACCTACGATCGGTCGATGACCTCAACTACGAGGCACAGGATACCTACTCTTTCACCCTCATCGCGACAGACAGTGGAACTTCAACCGGAGCTACTGGGGCCTTGTCCACCACGGCCAACTTCGAAGTAGACGTGGAGAACGTTAACGACACGCCGACGCTGGTATCCGGAACTTGCAACCTTTCGAGGAAAGCTGAGGCCGGAACAACCGCCTGCACCATCGTGGCCTCTGACGACGATTCATCTAGCAACACCGATGGGTGGGGCACTATCTACTATGCTTTGAGCGGCGCCACTGGTGCTGGCGACGGTAGATCTTCGGACATCTTTGAGATTGTCGAGGCTACTGGCGAGATCAGGTCGACCACGGCACTAACCAGCGCCTACGAGGAAGACGTCATTACTGTCACCATTGTCGCCCGTGATATTTCTGGAACCGGATATTCATCAACCGCCACCACTTTCGCGATCACCATCACTCCTGAAAACGACCAACCCATTTGTGGATCCCTTGGGCCCCTCACCATTGACGAGTTCGTTAGCGGTTCCTGGAGTGCTGGCCAAGTTGTCGGTGCCATTAAAGGCTCTGGCTTAATCGAAGACATTGACGATCCTCCTGCCAGTCTGGAAATCACCATCACCGCCGGAAACTCCGCTGGCCGTTTCGCTGTTAGCGGAAACAACATTGTCACCACTAGTGAAATCCTCGACTTCGAGACCTCCACTGGTGGCCAATCCACCTATCAGCTGAACTTGCACGTTCTCGAGATGGGCATTGCCAACCCCCTTACGAACGACTGTACCGTGACCATCAATGTCAACGACAAGGATGAGCCTACCACTTTCGACAACGTAGCCCTGGATGTCGATGAAAGCACTGTTGCCGGCCAAGTCCTCACTCACAACGGTTTCGACGTTGCTGCCGTTCAAGCAGTGGACGTCGACGCCTGTGACTCCTCTGAGGGCACCCCTACCTACGCGATCTTCGGCACAGAACCTGACCTGTCTCCTATCGAAATCAACAGCGCCACTGGAGTTTTGTCCTTAAAGAGTGGAATGGAGCTCGACTACGAGTCCGTAACCTCTTACACGTACAACGTCAGGTGGACTTCTGGGGCAACATGCGCCGGAAACTCCAACCCGAACACCGCGACTTCCGTAGTCACCCTCAACGTTGCCAACATTCCCGAGTCTCCTTCCGTCTCTGCCAACACTCTCAGTATGAACGAAGGACACGTTGGTAGTGTTGGTTACGTCTTGGCCACGGACCCCGACTTCGGCAACGCCATCAACGGCCGTGCCGAGCAGTGCCAGGACGACTGTGCCCTCAAGTACAGCATCGTGTCAGTCCAAGATGGCTTTGACGGCTACTTTGAGATCGACGAGAACAACGGTATGCTCACATCGACGGCTGCCGCTGCCTCCGCCGATTTCGAGACCACTGCTAGCATTACCCTCAGCGTTAGGGTTGTCGACGAATCTGGCTTCGGAACGTCTGACACCGGAAACGTCTTGGTTAACTTGAACGACGTTAACGATTGCGTCGTGACTGGCACCTTCGACGATTCCACGACCGGATCCTCCGTTTTCATCACGGATGGTGGCGAGGATTTGTACATTACCGGTACCTCCCTCTACCCTACAACAACACGCACCAACTCCAACAACGATAACGACATCACCGTCTCCGTTGAGATGCAGGACGCCACCGTTGGGGCCAGTCAAAGGAAGTACACCCTCGCTAATTGCGCGCCTTGCCGCACCAGTGAGTGCACCACTGCTGTCGGCTCTTCCTCTAATGACATCGTCAAGTGCGACTCAGTCGAGGGGGTTGGCGGACCCTTCGGTGCCGCCGTCACCATCAACTCGGTGTACTCCACTGGTACGACCACCTGCGTCACTACCGTTGACTTCTCTGGCGGAGCCAGTTCCATCCCTGTCATGAACTACGAGAATCCCGCAATCACCGCCGTCACCAACGCTGACGACATGCCGACGAGGGGAGAAACAATGGTCACCATCGACGGAAACAACTTTGGCCCCGTTGGCACCGTGGTGTACGCCACGTATTCCAGCGGCGATTACTCTTACACGACCGGTGCCTGCACGTACGTAACTGCCCACCAGTCAGTCACGTGCGTCACCCAGGCCGGAGTCGGAGCTGGACATTCTTGGACTTTGAATGTTGCTGGACTCAACTCGAACGCCTTCGGTACCGCAAGTGAGTACGCTAAGCCTAACATCGACACGGTTAAGGTAAGGGACTTGGACACGAACGAAATGGTGAGGACCTCGGGCGGAGACAAGATCGATATTCACGGAAGCAACTTTGGTAATGATTTGGGAGGGTATTTAGTTGAGTACGGATCAGATGCGCAGTTCACCGCTGGAGAGCAATACACTGCTACTGGCTGCGTGGCAGTTGTCACCGACAGCGACGACGGCCACACCTTGATTAGGTGCAACACTGTTGCTGGGGTGGGTGCGGATTTGAAGTACTTCATCACCGTTGGTGGACAGACCTCTGTCTGCGGGGGGGATGGGGAAACCGCTTGCAGGACCACCAGCTACCACATCCCTGTTATCACCGGGGTTAGAGGCCCCGGAACCTACCGTGCCAGTAGTTCGGGAGGGCAGGTCATTTACCTTGACGGAGAGCACTTTGGCCCTCAGCACCCCCAGGACGACTACAGCTACGTGACAGTCACCTACGGACCCACCGGCGCCGAGTACACCGCGGATGCTTGCGTGATTTCCACCGCGCATTATTTGATCACGTGTAACACCGGACCTGGAACCGGAAAGGGCCACATCTGGAAGGTGGTGATTGGAGGCGAGGGAAGTGTCGCTACTGGAGGAAGGGAGAGTTTGACTTACTTGAAGCCGGCGTCCATTCAGGTCCCGGAGGGTGGAACTAACTACGCCCCTCCCATCGTTGCGTACTACGAGGGATTGGGAACCAAGTATAGTCAGGTGAGGCACTGCGAGGAGCGAAGACGAGCTGAGATTACGATATTTCGTCACAGCGAGGAGCGAAGCGACGACTAGTATTGTGAACAATTTGAACTAACTCGTCGTTTCGCTCCTCGCTTCGCTCGTCGCAGATCGGCACTAGCAACATTTATGGAGATACTAGGGGTAACCAGCAGATCACTGTCTTGGGCAGGAACTTCGGTTCCGATCTGAGCAAGATTACTTCTGTTACCTACAAGAGCGAGTTCGGCGAGACCTTCACTGCCCACCCTAACGCTGCTGCTGGCATGGGGTGTGTTATTGCCATCGAGCACACCACCTTGCACTGCCAGACCGTTGAAGGAGCTGGAGACGAGATGACTTGGAGCGTGACTGTTGACAGTCAGGAGAGCGAAGCCCCGACGAGTGGATACGTCGCCCCCGTCATCACCAGTTTGGAAGGACCGGGGGTGGATGACGCGAGTAACTACGGAGGAGAATCGATCACCATCAACGGCGACTACTTTGGGCCTAGTACGGCTGATGCCACTGGGAGTCTTGGCTACAGTGACGACTTCCTTGACTGGGTCAGGTACGGCGCTACGGAAGCGACTCAGTACACGGCCGAGAATTGCGTGGTGGAGAGCCACGAAAAGATAGTGTGCGAGACCGCCCAGGGAGTTGGAGCGAATTTGTATTGGTCGGCGTCTATTGCAGGGCAGGAGACGGCGTCGTCGGACATGATCAGCAGCTATGCGGAGCCCGTCTTGAACGAGTTGAACCCCAACGTGTTCCCTACGGACGGCGGAGTTCAGATTGAAGTCACGGGTAGTAATTTGGGAACCTTCCAGAAGCCTACCATCACTTTTGGCGATTTGACCATCGACGCGAGTGACATTCTGTTGGGAGGAAGGAACGATCTTTTGTTCTTTAATTTGCCCGAGGGCAAGGGAACGAACAAGGCCGTTCAATTGAATGTTGGAGGGCAAATGACGAACACCGTCTACTTCAACTACGAAGCGCCCCAAATCACCAGTGTCCACAGTGTGGCGAGTGATGTAGCTGGGGAGGTCAAGATCATCATTTTGGGCAGGAGTTTTTCGACCCAACCCGTGGTGCAGATGTTGAACAATGAGGACGACTTTGACTGCGCCGGTTGCACCTTGGATTGCGACTGGATCGGACACAGCGAAGTTCACTGCTTTACTAATAGGCAGAGTGGCTGGCTGTACGTGAGTGTGGACGACAGGACTAGTAGTCCAGGTTACGAGTACTTCAACGGAGACCCCGTCGTGTTGTGGACTGAATTGTTGGACGGAGATGTTGCGGCGACCAACGGCGGAAGTACTTTGGAGATTTTGTGCCAGTACTGCCAGGACAATGTGGCTGAGCTTAGGGTTCAGATTGGAAACTCGCACGCGAGTGAGATGAGGGTGTGTGTGATGACGAACAGTGAGTTCTACCAGGTTTCGAGTACCGACGATAACGCGCCGGGGGGAAGGGATGGCTACGATGTTTTGGCGGACAGGTGAGCTGCTTAACAACTGCGAGGAGCGAAGCGACGAGCTGGGAATGCGTATTTATTTCCGTTTGTAATGAGTCTCCATGAGGAGCGAAGCGACGACTTTCGCTGTGTCCACCACTAACACGCTCGCTTCGCTCGCCGCAGGATCTCGCAAGCCGTTGCTCTTGACCCCAAGATTGTTTTTAATGATGCGGCAGGAGAGTACATCCAGAGGTTGGTTTGCGAAACGCCGGAGGGTCAGGACAAGGACCAGGACGTTATTATTGAGAGGCTGAATTTGGGAGATGGAACTGGTGACCCTCAGGTGATTGTGGAGAGTCTTGGATGCTTCACCGAGTTCTGTAGTGTGTGCTCGACGGCCCCGTGCTTCGACTACTTGCCCCCGGTGTTGAGTGGCCAGACTGGCGGCTTGAACGACGTTACTGGCGGAGGAAAGACCATCACCTTTACGGGAAGCAACTTCGGATTGACGCCGAGTGTGATGTATGGAGGTTATGAAATGACTATTGTTAGCAACACCCACGAACAAATTGAGGCGAGCGTGGCTGTGGGAGTGGGGAAGGACAGGGCGATTCAGATCGTGGTGGGGACGCAGAGTCACGCCGAGAACGACGTCTTCACCTTTGCCTACGACCCCCCCACCTTTACGGATTTGGACATGGTGAGGCACTGCGAGGACGAAGCCAGAGCGAGGAGCGAAGCGACAAACTGGGAATATGATAATTATATGCTCCTCTCATTAAGAACATTATAAACTAGCGAGGAGCGGAGTGACGAGATTACGAACGCTACGCTCCTCGCTTCAAGAACATTATAAACTAACTCGTCGCTTCGCTCCTCGCTATGTTTGTCGCAGATCACCAAGGGCGTTGCGCCGAACGAGGAAGGCGTGGACACCACTGGGCTGGTTGGAGTCACAATTGAAGGAACCAACTTCGGAGTTGCGACCATTGACGATTACCCTGGCCCTATCTTGTTCATCGGAACGGATAGGATTACTGTTAGTAGTTACACCCATACTAGTTTAACCTTTGACATGCCCGCTGGGCAGGGCGCCAACTTGCCCATCGAGATCCAGGTCAAGGGTCAGAATAGTACTGGGGAAGACATATTTTCTTACAACCCCCCTGTCATTACTAGTGCTACTAGTACTAGCGGAGGAATGGCGTTAGAGACTGATACCATTGGTGGGAAGGTTAGCGGAGAGCAGATCACTCTGCAAGGAAGTAACTTTGGCGTGAGGGACAAGAGCTGGAGTATCATGTTGATGGGCGAGAACGAGGGAGACAGTGACATTGAGGTGACCGACGACGACATTTGGAGCTGGTCTCACGAACAGATTATCTTCTATGTGCCGGAGGGACAGGGAAGGAACAAGGCTTTGGTGGTTACGGTTGGGGGGCAGGAGGCCGCCGTGCCGGAGGGGGGCGGCGTTCAGTGCCCGCCGGATAACGCTGACAGGACGGTTGTGGCGTGCTTCAACTACTCGCCTCCTGATTTGTGGAGCATCGTGGAGGGATATTCTGGCGATACCGCTGGCGGTTTCGAAATTACTTTGACCGGACAGAGCTTTGGAATTGGGGGGGGCTGTTGTTATCATTGGCGATCCTGAGTACGATGCGACTAACGTTCACCCTATTAATAGGTACAGGATGCCCCCAACGGATTGCGAGATTGTGAGTCAGTACCACACGGAGGTCGTTTGTACGGCGCCTCCTGGGTGGGGAAGCTTGTTGGATGTAACTTTGACGGTGGAGGGAAGGAGTGATAGTTTAACCGCGGCGGACGGGACTGGGAAGAATGAGACCTTTTCTTATGCCAAGCCTGTGGTCCAGTTCGTTATTGGTAACAAGGGTGGTGATGCGTCTGGGGGGGAGGAGATCAAGGTTTATGGCGACAACTTTGGACCCCAGGCGACTAGTGTGATCATGAAGATTGGCAACGAGACTTGTGAGAACGCCTACTGGACCAACGACGATCCTCTTTTCAAGAGGAACGGAGTCAACATCCCTTACGTGAAATGCGCCTTGAGCCCCAGGGCTACGGTCGGACCGAAGAACGTGACGTTAGAGGTTGCGTTTTCTGAGGCAGACGTGTTTGAGAGGTGGAGCCCGGAGTGCAAGATTGGGTATTATGGAGATAACGATGAGTACTGCGCGGAGTGCGGAGAGAGTATTATGACCGGTTATGTTTGCGAGGAGGACGGCTTGACCTTGCCTTACGCGGAGCAGGGCTGGTGGAGAATCATGCAGGAAGTGAACGTGGGAGGGTTGAGTACTGGTGCGCAGAAGTGCCACGAGGAGATGGTCACGGGGACGAGGGATGAGTGCCCGACCATGTGGCCTTGCATGCCTGGGTTTGCCTGTTTGGGCAACAACACTTGCGAAGTCATGTACGACCCTGAGAGCGAGAGGTGCAGTGACTGTAACGAGGGCTTCTTTAAATTGAACGGCTTGTGCGCCAAGTGTCCGGATAAGCCTTGGGTTATTGCTTTGGGTATTGCTATTGCTGGTGGTACTGCGGCGTATATTGGAAGTAAGCTGGACAAGAAGAAGGTCAACTTGGGTATCATCACTATTGGAGTGGATTACTTCCAGGTGTTGGCCATCTTTTCGAGTGCGAACGTTGATTGGCCGAGCGAGGTGAGACGCTTAACACTGCGAGGAGCGAAGCGACGAGCTGCTAGTAGCTACTTGTAGCTGATCTCCGCACTATCACCGCTACGAAATTCCAACTCATTAACGCCAATCTTCATGCGACTCGCTACGCTCGTCGCAGTTGGTTGACTTGTACAACATTTTGAGCGCCTTTAATCTGAATATAGACTTGGCCGCGCCGGAGTGCTGGCAGGGGGCGGACTTTACGTACGACCAGAAGTGGATGGTGGTGGAGATTACTCCTATTGCTTTACTTGGGGTTGCTTTGATTGCTTATGTGATCAAGTACATGTTCAAGAGGTTCAAGGGAAGGAAGGCGAGGTTGCATTCTCACGCCCCGAAGTTGTTCGGCACGGTCATCACGATCATGTACTACACGTACTTGTACGTTACGACCAAGACCTTGAGCGTGTTCAACTGTCAGCCCACTACGCCTAGCGACGGCTTCCAGTACATGACGGAGGTGGGAACGGGCGACGGTATCTGTTACGAGGAGGATAGCATGCAGCAGAAGCTGGAGCCTTGGGCCTACTGCACTTTCGCGCTGTACACTTTGGGCTTCCCGGTGTTCTGCGGGGTACTTTTGTACGTGAACAGGATGACCTGCTTCTTGGATCAGGTCATGAAGGTAAGAAGCCGCGAGAAGTGAAGTGGCGAGCTACAAATGCGTCAATTACGGTCGTAATGAGTCTCCATGAGGACTCCATGAGGAGCGAAGCGACGAGCATTAAGAATATTCTAAATTAACTCGTCGTCGCTTCGCCCCCCCGCTCCTCGCTACGCTCGTCGCAGGCCGCGAAGAAAAACGACGAAGAGCTGAAAGCCTGCGGAACCTACAAGTTCAGAAAGATGTGGCACAGGCTGTACCATTACTACAAGCCTCAGTACTTCTACTGGATTCTGTTGGTCCTGTTCAGGAAGTTCATGATCGCCTTGACTAGTTTGGTTTTCAGGGGGAATACGCTGTTCATGTTGAGTATGACCTTGTTGGTCATTATCGTGAGTTACGCGTTGCAGATTAAGTTCTCGCCGTACATGAGTACGGCAGAGTATGCCGAGATCGTGGATAAGAATAGCGCGATGATGGACAGTGTGACGAGCGAGAAGCTGATGCAATTGAAGGTGAGGCACCACGAGAAGCGAAGTGACGAGCTGGAAGTACGATATTTACGGTTGCGATTCGCCTGCGCTAGTAGCTTCAAACGCAGCAGCATCACTATCATCGCTACACATTTCTAACAAATTAACACCAAATTTCACGCAACTCGCTACGCTCGTCGCAGGTTCTGCAGCAGCAGAGCAACAGGAGCAAGGCGGCGAAGTTGGGCAGGGAGAGCTTGATCAACTTGAAGCCGGACATACAGTTGAGCTTCTTGCACAACTACAACACGGTGGAGAGTTCGTTGTTGTTTTCGGCGGTCTTGGTGAACTTGAGTGGAATCATGTTCGAGAGTGGGCAGCTGGCCGGCGTTTACAAGAAGAGTTTAACTTACTTCATCATTAGTTTGGTAAGCGGTTCGTTGTTCTACTTCATGTGGGTGTTGTTGACGGAGCTGTGGGTGGCGTTCTACCCGGACAAGCCATTCTTGGGAATGCCCTGCTTGAACTTGGGGAGCGAGACGAACGAGGAGGAGGGAGCGAGGATCAGGGAGAGTTCTATGGTCTTTGACTCGAATCCGATGGCGAACGCTCAGAACTTCGGGTTGAGCGACGAGGATGGGAAGAAGATGGAGTACTTGGAGAAGGAGCTGAACAAAATGTGGGCGAATGTGGCCGAGAAGGACAGGTTGATCAAGAGTCAGCAGGAGGAGATCAGGAACTTAAAGAAGGGCACGGGAGCGAGTAAGTTCCAGGGACTGGCAGGTAACGTCATAAGTATGAACAAGAAGAAGAAGCAGTTCGGAAATGTAGACAAGAGGAGTACAAAGACTATTGGGAGCTTGGGAAATTCTGTGGCGAGTTTAGGGGGGAGTGGGAAGGGGATAGGGGGGGGGAATTTGAACCCGATGATGGCAGCGTCGGGGAATGATGATGGGGGGGAGAAGAAGGATGTGGGGGGGGGTTGGTGGGGTGGGGGATAATCAGCTTTAGAAGAAAGTTAGAGAGGGTTTAGAAAAGGTGTGTTGGATTTGAAAGCAGTATTGAGCTCTTCGAGGGTTCTACTGAGGTGGGTGGGGTGGGTAAAGGTTCGACGCGATTTGAAATTGAAATTATTGCTTGGTTTTAATTTAATTTTGTTTATGTTAGTTCCAGATGGAGGTTACGTCCTTCCAAACCTCAACACGGCGCTTGCCCATCTTGAACACTTCATCGTATTGGGCGAAGACGAGGGAGGAAGAGGGGGAAGGGGTTAGGCCGTCGGTTTCGAGGTATTTTATTAATTGTTGTTCGGCGGTTTTGACCGTGTTGGGAGTGGCCTCGGGGATGTTTAGGACTGCGACTGTTCTTTCGGGTGAGGTTTGGATGGTGGCGGAGAAGGATTGGAGGGAGGTTTGGATGGAGGGGGGGATGGAGGGATCGTCGCCGTAACCTATACACCAACTCATTATTTTAGAATCGGAATTTTTGTCGTTGATGTCGAAACGGCATGGTTTCAACACTTTATTTTCGTAACCTTTCACAACCCGACCCAGCTTCTCGTAGCCTTCTTCGCGACGGTCGTAGGGGATCTGAATCCAAGTGGAGGTGGGGTATTTTCGGACGGTGTAGTCTGCGACGAGCGTAGAGAGGAACGGAGGAGCGAAGCGAGCCGAGGAAGAAGTCCGAGGCGAGGAGCGAAGCGACGAATTAGTACAAGACGCTTCTAGTATCGTTACTTGCGAAATTGTCGTATTCCCAGCGAGGAGCGCGCCTCACCTTTTGCTCGACGGACAGTCAGGTACGGAATTTCAGAGTCGGAGACTTTTTGGGATGGACCTTTTACGAAGGCTTGGTCGACGAAGTCTTTGATTCCGGTGAGGGTTGATACTGGGAGGTAGGTTCCTGTGAGGAGGGTGGGGGTTAGTGGGGGGGAAGAGGGTGGGGGTGGGGTGGGCAGGTCTCACCTCCAGGTTGAAGATTAATAGAATCCCAAGAATCTAATTGATCAGAAACAATAACCTTGTCGTTCTGCAACTTCACATTGTACGTGCTTATGCCGGTGAAGATGATGCGGGATTGAGTAGGTTTGAAGGTCGCGGTTAAGGTCCAACGGGTCACGATGTCGGTGAATGAAGGGGAGGAGGAGGAAGCGGAGGTTACGTCACCGCCTGTTATAGTGTGCAAGATTATGCGGGAGTCGGAAGGATCAAAGAGGAGGGAACCGAGCAGGTTGCGACCGCCGATCGTGGCTATGTTGGACTCGTATTTTGAGAGACCGGTGAAGGAAACCATGGGGTCGGTGAAAGAGACGGTGGGACTGTAATACTCGGGGTAGATTGGTTGGAAGAACGTGGAATATTCCTTGGCGATTATTTTGCGGAGGTTGGATACTTGGGATTGCAGTGAATTAAGTGGGGTTGGGGGGTGGTGGGGGCGGGGTTGAGGCGAGGGAGGTGGAGCGAGGGGTGAATGAGGGAGCGAGGAGGAAGGGCGAAGTGTGGGGGAATTTCAGAGAGAGGAGGACGACGAGGAGGAGGAGGGTTGAGAAGACGGTCGGCATTGTAAAGATGGGTTGGCTGTGGGAGGGGTATGGGAAGCGTTAGCGGTTGGAGTTTGATTTGGAGGCAAAGGAGGGCTTAGCTGGTCGACGATTCGTTCAGATTTTGTTTTTGTCAAGAAAACATTCCAAACGCAATTGACGAGTTGGCTTTACTTACAGGGAGCTAGGACTTTGTATCTTGAAGTGAGAGAAGTATGGCGTTATGATTTTTTACAGAACGTTTTTTACGAGGCGTCGATGAGGTTTCAGCAAATGCAAATTCCTTGAAAATCTAAAAATCGTTCAAACTGACTTACGTGAACCGTCACAGCCTAATTATATTCTGTTGTGAGTTTAATCGACTGTGTGGTCAGCCGCCTTGGTTTGAAAGACCAGCGAGACACGCTATTGCATACAAAATGGAAAGAATAAGAATTAGATTGGCTTCGGCCAATTTTGAATTTGTTCATCAAATTGATAGTCTTATCGTCAACCGCCAAGGCGGAAAATTGCTTAGAGCGACGCATCTCCGCCAAGGTTTTCACCTCTTCCAAAATCTACGTCGTTCTGGCCTCTCACACCCCCTTTTATACTCAGATCCTAATCCTCTCGTTCCCTCACTTTTTTTGAATCCTCCGACTTCTCGCCTCTCACCCCTTTAAAATGTCCGGCGAGTACATCCCTCACCTCCACTCCTTCGTATCTCCTTCCAACTCCCCTCCCTCGCACCCTCCTCCACGCTCGACTTCTCCGTTTTACAAATTTTCGAGCAAAAAGAGATTGGCGGTTAATACAAGTTTGCCGTCTATTTTGGCGTTGAATTCTCCGTCGTTTTTTGGGGCGAAGCCGGAGTATGGGCAGGGGTTTGAGGACTTCAGGTACGCCTTATAGGACGGAGCGATTCGAGAGAATGTGCTCGATGATGATATATTCAAAAGAAACGATTGGCTTCTGATTACGACGCCTTCCATCGGGCGACTGTGAGAGTAGCGTCATGCAGAGACCCCAGAGTGATCCGAAAGCGGCTGCAATAATTCAACTGAGAGCACAAGCCCGTCGTTCGACTCGTCCTCAATCCTCAACGACAAACTCTAACTCCTCTCGCTAACTTCGAACGGTCTCCGATCTTCGACGATCATCAGGTGAGAACGTTGAGTTTGGAGCGATTTGATTGAGAAACACGTGCTCGATGATGATATATTCAACACTTCACCGTAACGTCTGATTACGGCGACTCCCGTTTTAGGCGAACGTGAGAAGAGCGTCATGCAGAGACTCCAGATGTCCCTATAGCGGCAGCAATAATGCGACTGAGAGCACAACCCCAAATCGCAAATCGAAATCAGCAAACACGTCCAACTTCTTCTAACTCGCTTCACTCGTCGCTCAACGCTCATCGCTCAGCCGCTCGGCTATCTCGTCCCCGCTCACGTCCCTCCACGGCTCCTTTTCTTGGCTCTCCTCCCCCCTCGGCACGTTCTCCCCCAACACCAACACCAACACCAACCACAATCGCCAACCCTCCTCCACCTCCAACCAAAACCACTCCCTCTCCTCCATCTCCACCTCCCACTCCTCCACCTTAGACACCCTAGCCAGCTCCTCTTCCCCCAACTCCACCACCTCCGCGTCCAACAACGAGTACCACTACCATGACCCGTTCACCGACAACAACTCGGCTATCAATGAATACCTCAACTCGATTCATAAATTGAGGAACGTTAATTCTTGCGTTCATAAAAGGGAGAGCGGAGGGGGAGGGGGTAGTGGGGTCGATAGGGGGACAGCGGTTCAGGATTTGAACCCTGTTTTGACAAACGTGGGGAGGGAGGAGACGAAGGCGAAAATGTTTACGAAAACAATGGCGATGGCGGTCGTGGAGAAGAAGGTTACGAAGGTGGCGGGAGGAGGAGGGAGTAAGTCGAAGAGGGCGAAGGTGAGACGTGCTAACATACGGAGCGATTTGAGAGAGATCGTGCTCGATGATGATATATTCAAAAGTTGTTGATTTTTCGGATCAAAACGACTCCCACGTGCAAACGTAAGAGGAGCGTCATACAGAGACCCCAGATTGTACCAAAGCGGCAGCAATAATGCGATTCAGAGCACACAATTCGATCTCGTTGGTCCACACCACTCTTTACAACGATGCTCGCTAACACGACAAGCTCCCTCCCTCCCTATGCTCGCACAGACGACGAAACCGAAACCTGCCAAGGCAACGAAGAAGGTCAAGACGAAGCCCGTCACCAGGGCGAAGCCGAAGCTGAAGCCCAAAGCCGCCGCCCCGCCTTCTCTCTTCACCGATTTTGCCCCGAACTCGAGCCCAAGCAAACCCAAACCGAAACCCGCCTCCCCCAAATTGTCTCAGTCCCCTAACCAGCCCCACCACGCTCTCCTGCTCCTCTCAAACGCGACGGTCGCCTCCCCGGCGTTCAATCCCCCGCTCCTCCCACCTCCGACCCCTGAATCCAAGCCTCAACCCAAGCCTCAACCGCAATCCAAAACTTCCAAAACCGACAACACCGACAACACCGCTAGCGTCTCAACTCGCACTCGCAACCCCAACCCCAACCCCGATCCCAACAAACCCAGCCCCTACGTACACCCCCCCCCCGCCACCTACTCCTCAACCCCCCCCCCCTCCCCTACCGCGGCGTAACCCAACGCCCCTCCGGTAAATGGCAAGCTCAACTCTACTACCACGGCAAGTCCCGCTACATCGGCGTATACTCCTCCTGCAACGCCGCGAGCAGGGCTTATGAAATTGCGAGAGATTATTTGTTGG
>BLQM01000139.1:48242-66323 GCA_012489335.1 Triparma laevis f. inornata
GCAGTTGCGGAGGTCGATTACTGCATCGAGCTTTTTGGACGATTCTTTTTGTTTGTAGATTAGGTAGGCGTTGTTGAGGTAGAAGAAGCGGCGTTGGTAGACGCCTTTGGAGGACTTTTTTAAGAGGTAGCCTTTTATGTCAGAGAGGCGGGTGCTAAGGTGGGGACAGGGTTAGTGGAAGAGGTGGGGGTGGGGGTTGGGGAAGGTCAGCGGGGATGCGTATTGGGTGGGATCGTTTGAGCCTTAATATCCCTCGAACGATTGTAGAGCCTTTGAAACACACATGGGTTCTCCCACAGGCTGCGGGGGCTCCTACCTATCTTTCGCGAAAACCGAGCGTCTAGCTATATTCTTTCCCTTGACAATCGCACGGGAGTTGCCAGCTATTGCGTGAGCAAGGGTGTTGCTCAGAGTGTGTCGCTGTTCTGCCGATTCGGACTGCATGGTTGAGTTAGAGGGCAGTTTGTGAATTTTTCATGGAAAACAGTTCCAAGCTTCCCAGAAGAAATTCACTGATTTTGGAAAAGCTGGAAAAAGCTGGTGATCATCGGAGATTACGTCGATTAGAGTTTAAGCTTGACTCCCTGAACTACAACTCTCCCTCTGCATATTAATTAATTACAACCCGCTCACTAACAAAGTTTCCTTCCCCTCCCAACGTCTCCTATGTTCCGTCTCACATCCCCTCGCCTCCTCCAACTCTCCTCTACAACCCTCGGCTCCACCTCCCACCCCCAAAAAATGTTGTTAGTCCTCCACGGTCTCCTCGGCAACTCATCCAACTTCAAAACCGCCACCTCCAAAATCCTCTCCTCCCTTGGTCCATCTTGGTCCGCCCTCCTCCTCGACGTCCGCGGCCACGGTTCCTCCCCCTCCGGTTCCCCCTGCACAATCTTATCCGCCGCTCATGACGTAGAACAAACAGTTAATACTTTAACAAACAACAACGGCGTAGACGCAGTCATAGGACATAGTTTAGGTGGTAAGATCTCCTTACAATATCTTTCAATCGCTAAAAAAAAACCTCAAAGTACATGGTCACTCGATTCAATCCCTTTAAAATTAAACCGTTCAATCCATGATTTTAAAGAAGGTGATGGTTCGGTGGCTAGTATTTTGGATGCTGTGAGTACTGTTGAACAACCCTTTGAGAGTAAGAAGGAATTGATAAACATTTTAACTGAGGAGAAGAAAGTGCAACCTAGTATAGCTATGTGGATGACTACGAATTTAAAGGGTAATAAAAAGTCAGGTTATAATTTCGTTTTTGATGTTGAAACTTGTAGGAGTTTGTATGCGAGTTTTGGGGTGACGGATTTGACGGGTTTTTTGAGGGAGACGGAGGAGAGGGTTACAATTTTGAAGGCTGAGAGGAACAGGGAGTGGAAGGGGATTACTGATGAGGATATTAGGGGGGATAATGAAAATGTCAAAGTTAAGACGCTGGAGAAGAGCGGGCATTGGGTGCATGTGGATAATTTGGACGGTTTGGTTTCGATGATTTGCGAGGATTTGAAGGATATATAAACGCCGCCCTAAAACATAAAAATAAAATAAATGAATCTGCGTTTTATTATTATTATTATACATATAATATATTCCTTCGTCGTTTACAAATTTATAATAATACCTAAAATCACCCTAGAACTACACACCCCTAACTTAGCACCCACCCACCCACCCCCTACTTCGCCCCTACTTCAAACTCATCCTCCTCATCTCAGCGTTCCTTTCCTCCTTCCTCCTGTCCACCCTACTGTCTCGCCTTATTTTGTCACTCATTCTTCGCCTCTCCTTGAAGTCCTTGGGCACAGCAACCGGCATGTTGGCACTGAAGTTGCTCGCTCTCCTTTCCCCTTGCCTGGGTTTCGAGGGCCGTCCCTTGTTCAGATCCTTGAGCCTCTGGTCAGCCACGCTGAGATCGTTGGTAACACTCCACTTTCTGACCTTTTCGCTGAAATCGAAGTGTTGCTTGCTCAGGTGCCCCCCGCTGAACCCGCGCCTTATATTCGCCGAAGAAGAGGCAGTTGCAAGCCTGCTTTGCTGCGCAAATTTCGAAATAGTGCCAAATCCCATTCTCGTTTCCCTCACACTTGTCCTCGCGGCCTCCGTATCCCTCTCCTCCAGCAGTTCCTCCGGTATGAAATATTCGGGTAAGTGTATCAAAGTACTGCTGCGGAAGGTCTCCTCGTCCATCCACCTCTCGAAGTTGTCTTGGATCCATTCCTTGAGCTCCAATCTTATACCATGGAACATCGCAGGATTGTAATCTAGAACCAGCTTCATTCTGTCCGTGTCTTTACTGTCCTGCCAGCTTTTGCTGTACATCGACGGGCCGGTTTGCTGCCACAATAATCCCGGCACGATCTTGTCCCACTTGCAGCCCCTGCTAATAAAGGCCACCCAGCCTACGCAAATTCCCGCCGTCGTAAAGAACCAAATATCGAACGCAGTCACATGACTTGATCCTGCCAACGTTTCAAATGTTGCCGGCCACGGTTTCTCTATAGTCTCGTCAACCTTAGGTGCATTCATAGACGCGTTCTTGCAAACCATCCAGTTCAATGCAACGCCGATGATCATGCTCGGAAACCAAAACCGACCCATTTCACTGCTATCAGCCCACACGGGACTAAAGGTGAAATCATTCAATGTCTTCTCGATCATCCTGTGCGCAGTTGCTGTGACGAAACCTGCGACGAGCGTAGCAAGGAGCGAGGCGACGAGTGAGTTTAGAGTGTTCTTAATGCGAGGAGCGCGTAATTGTCGTATTCCTTGCTCGTCGCTTCGCTCCTCGTTGTCGTCGTTCGCTCCTCGCAGTGTTAAGCACCTCACCTGCCTTTCCAGTTAAGTTTATCCAGCTGTTCCAGTCCTTCATTAAAAACGCTTTAAAGAGAATGTAAGGCACGTAGCCCGACAATAAGAACGCCACAAAAGTCGTTGGTTCCACCCAGTACAAACTGGCAAAGGCGAAGCTGGTTTGAAAGCAAGCCAAACTACTGATAATCAGCATGCTCAAGAAGCTGACCATCCTCTGCCTAGCGGTGTTGGGAATGATCCCGTGACTATTAGGGTACTTTCTCCTAGTATCCGGGTCGATGTCAAGATCGTAAGCTATACTCGTAACGATGTAACCCGTACTCAAACAACTAAACCCAATGCTTATTAACGGGGCCAGCTTCTGCGAGCGACGAGCGTAGCGAGACGAAGTTTGGAGTTGCGTAATTTAATGAATTAGAATTGGGTGGGGGGTGAAAGCGAATTGAGCGTTTAGACTAACGCTAGTAGGGTGGGTGAATTACGAACGTAATTGTCGCATTCCCAGCGAGGAGCTGAGCGACGAGTTCAAGACAACGCGTTCTCTAGTTTACGAGGAGCGAAGCAAGATATTCAACTCGTCGCTTCGCTCCTCGATGGTTTTCGTCTTCACGACTTCGTACCTGCTCGTCCCTTGCAGATAAATAGAAAATGGCTTGTAGGATCGAACTAGGAATCGACTCGAAGAGCATCTCGACGCACTTGCAAAATACCGCCTCCGACACACTTGACAACAGTACCCTGCTTTCCGAGTCCATGTCCACTTCCTCCATCTGAACCATTCTGTACGCGTCCACGGCCGGCTTCAGGCAAAACAAGACAATCAGCTTTTCCTTCAGCTGGTTTTTCCTCCCGTTGATGTGGACGATGAACATCTGAAGCAAAATCGAAAGCGAAATGGACGCCAAGGTGAGGACGCCCCAAATGCTGCTGTCATCTTGCTGCAGGAACAAAAATACCATGACGATATCTGCGACGAGCGTAGCGAGTCGCATGGATATCGGCGTTGACGAGTTAGAATTGCGTGAGCAGTGCAGTGATAGTGGCGTCAATATTTAGACTGGAGCTACTAGCGCAGTCAAATTAAAAACGGAATTAACGCATTCCCAGCTCGTCGCTTCGCTCCTCGCAGTGCCTCACCACTCGCAATGTCACTCAGACAGATGCAAGCTCCGACCACAACGCGCAGCGTCAGACCCCAGTGAGCGTCGTCCAACAACGCGTATGCCATACAGTCGATCATGGGACGGAACCAAGAGTACTCCACGTCAAATTCTTGCAAGGCCGTCGAGCGCATTATCCACTCGTCAACAGCACTCGTCGGCAGCAAACACGACAACATACTGAAACTGAGCGACCCGCCAACAATCCTGGCCTGCCTGTTGCTCAAATCGTGCGTGCTGACGTTTATAGGTCTCATGTTAATCTCGAGCTTGTTCTCCACGATGCCCTCCATCAAGGCCTTGAACCAAGGGTAAGTCCTGGTCAAGTGCGTCAAGCCCTTGTGATGCTGCGACGAGCGTAGCGAGTTGCGTGAAGATTGACGTTGACGAGTTAGAGTTACGCAGTGGTGATAGTGGCGTCGATACCTTGACTGCCGCTACTAGAACAGACGATTTACAAATGAAAATAACGCATTCCCAGCTCGTCGCTTCGCTCCTCGCAGTTGCTCACCTTCACGACCTCCTCCACCCTCAGTTTGGGGTCCTTCTTACCGCCCTGAATCTTCTCGGCGACCGTCATTGTCATGAATGCTTCCCCTAATCCGTGACCAATGAGCTCATCCAAATCCTTCAAGTCTTTCAACCCCAAAAAGTACCTCTGGCACTTGATGGCGCTCATCACGCTTTGGTCCATGGCCTTTTTCGCATACTCCACACTAGTCATGTAAGTCATCCTGCACCTGCTCCCGTCTCCAATGGCCTTGGTGCTCAAGATCCAAATCTGCTTCTTTCTCCTGAAACCCCTCCCGGACCTCGTGTAATGGTCCACGGGGAAGCAAATGATGCACATGTTCTGCGGGTCGATCTTGTACCAGACCATCTCGAAAACGTTTTCCGCGAGCTCCCCATTCGGACCAAAATTAGTGATACAACCAACGATGTCGTGGTCGCTCTTGATCTCTAAAGTCATCCGCTCTACGTCGTTCTTCCTTATCCGGCACCTCGATTGGAAGTCCCAGAAATAGCTCATGACGTCCTCCACACTACCGTTTACTATAGCCCTGCATCTGGTCCAAACCCTATAAGATTTCAGCAGGTTTTTGTTGGCGTCCTTGACTCGAAGGTCGTTCAACAGTAGTTTGTCCTTCTCGTTGCCCTTGAAGGTCATCTTGTAAAGAGGTCCGCTTTTCCCCATCATTGCACTGAATTGGGATTTTGACCTGGAGCTCCTGGCGCTGAGCCCAGCGCCGGAGCCCGAGCTCGCAGGCGAAGCGTTGCTATTCGACGGATTGATGCTAGCGCTACTGCTGAACATCTTCGTCACGGCCCGAGTGAATCTCCCGGTAGCGGAAGAACCCAAACCGGTGGAAATCATTCCGCTGTCCGGACTCCCATTGCCACGATCAATGAAGCCCTGGCCCTTGTAACCAAGCGCCGCATCCTTCTCAGTCAATATACTAGTTTCGTTCTCTGTGCTCGTGATGATCCCCTTCATTGCGAGGTTCCGCCTCTTACTGTTCTCGAACACACTAAGTAAAGTGACACCCTGGCTGATGATGATCTTCTCGTGATCGCCGTATTTCTTGTTGCTGTCGGTTTTCCACTCCACGAGCTTCTTGGCCAAATCAGATCGGTAAAAGGCGTCGATCTCCAAACTCTTGTTGAGCCTGCGACGAGTGTAGCGACGAGCATGAAAACGAACGATTGGCGTGTTGGAATTGCGTAGCGATATTAGCATCTTAGTTGGTGAGTCTGAAGCTATCAGCGCAGCAAACTGCGGCCAAAAATAACTTGTTCGAAGCTAAGAGCGAAGAGCGAAGCAACGAGGATGTTCTTGCCCTTATTCTTGTTCGTCTCGCAAGACCTCGTTATCAGCGCAGCAAAAATACAAAACCCCACATAACTTGTTCTCAGCTCGTCGCTTCGCTCCTCGCTGCGTCTCACCTGATGCGGAACTGGCTGATCTTCTTCAATCTCTGTAAAATGAAAAGTTCTTTTGTTCCCCCGTGCCCGAAGGAGGAGTCCGCCTTGGGCACCTCGATCATGAACGTGGCCCTGGTCTGGTAGACATCGCCAATGCTCGGCAGGACCTTGAGCTCGACGTATTCGTTGAATTTCACCGTGTTGGTAGTAGACGCCGCAGCCTCAACCGGGAAGGAATTGTTCCAGTGGATGTCCCATCCATCCTTCGGCCACTTTTTTTCCTCAGTCGTGCTGTAGCCAACGACGGCTCTACCATCGTCAAACCGCTTCCACACGATCTGCTCCACTGCCCTCATCTTGACCTTCTTCACCAGCTTCTCGACGATTGAAAGTTGACTGTGCCTGGTAAGCTTCTTCACCGATAAATTAACCACTCCCTGCCCTGCTTCGTCGGAGAAGGCGTCCTTCAGCGCCTGCCTCGTGTTCTTGATATACTCGGTGAACAAGCACTCGTCCACGGGGGCGTCCATTATGCAGGTGGCCATGTATACGGTTGCTTTGTCCGTGTCTTTCTTCTTGAGATCCACGAAGAAATCCTTGTTGTAGCTCGTTTCGAACGACTTGAAATTGGCGACGTCAGGGTGATCTTTGAGAATATTCACGCGGGTTAAAAGTGCGTTTTCCTCCTCGGTCATGTGCTGGTCAATGCCCTGCGATGAGCATTAGCGAGGCGAGGGCGAAGCCCGAGCGAGAAGCGAAGCGTCAAGTTAGTTTAGAGTGTTCTTAATGCGAGGAGCGCGTGATCGTCGTATTCGAAGCTCCTCACCTCCTCCTCGTCAAGCTCGTCCAGAAAGTTGCTAAGCATCTCATCATCCACGCTGTCATTGTGGTTGAACTCTTTACGGACGGACGAAACCTGGAGAGCGGCCTTGGTGAACTCGCGACGGACAAAGAACTTGGGGACGAGCGCCGAGATTTGGCGCATGCTGGAGAAGTGTGTGACCCGACTTCCGCGCTCGACCTGGTTGAGAACTTGAGGCTCAATGACCAACACTTGGTCCACCTCGATCCTTTTGGTGTTGGGGATCTTGATGCTGTAATCGACGTCGAGGTGATTCATACACTTCATCCATATTATGATTTTGTTTCCAACGCGCCCCCAGACCCACCGCGACACGACCTCCCTCGGGGCAAGGGCCCACGACTGGACGTTGTACACGCTCCCTACTATTTGGTCGTTCACTCCGTTCGTAGATGAAACGTTGCGAACGTAGTGGCCCGCGTCCAAGAACGAGTTCATGTTGGTCTGGAGGTTGATCAAGAAAAAGTACGCCGCGGTCTCTCCGACGTTGGCATCCACGAACGACCGTCCTCGGCAGAAGAAGGAGCCCCAGTGCCCGTGTATTTTCCTGTGCCCGTGGACCAGCTCGACAAGGGGGTCGGGCGAGGGGATGGGATTCCAATCGAAGCTGCCTTCTTTTTTGTCTTCCATCATTGGCTTGAATTCATTCCAGAGGAGTTGAGCCTTCAGGTCCTTGGGCTCGATGTGCTGCGACGAGCATTAGCGAGGCGAGGGCAAATCCCGAGCGTGGAGCGAAGCCACGAGTTAGTATAACTGCTTCTAGTATCGTTACTCGCGTAATTATCAATTATCGCATTCCCAGCGAGGAGCGAAGCGACGAGTTCACAAACAACGCGTTCTCTAGTTCACGAGGAGCGAAGCAGCAAGTTCAAAGACCATGAGTCCTCGTTCATAGACAACATATTCTCTACTTTACTCGTCGCTCCGCTCCTCATGGAGACTCATTACGACCGTAACTATCGCACTCCCTGCTCGTCGCTTTGCTCCTCACTGCGTCTCACCTTTCCCAAATGGTAATCGTCGGAAACCAGCGCGAAGCACTCCTTCGAGCACTCCAACTGATCCATCACCATTATTTTTTCTCTCTCCTCGGCCTCGGCGTCGGCGTCGGTATTGGCGTTGGCACCGGATTGGCCCTCTTCCATGGTTTTTTCTTGCTCTTCCGTCTCCGCCTCGTCGCCGAAATGCTTCTCCGCGAACGAATGCCTAATCTCATGGTCGACGAGGGCCCAATTTCTCTGGAATTTCGACTGCAAGTCGTCGAGCAGATCCATCACCTCCCTCATCTTTATGTCTTTAATCCACTTGGGCAGCATCATGTTGCCGTGGTTCTGGATGTTCGCGATGACGCACACTTCGCAGACGTTGGGCGCCATTTCTTTGATAATGACAATCCCTCTGAGCGAGCCTTCCACGAAGTTCTGCGACGAGCGTAGCGACAAGCATTAACGAGTTAGAATTGCGCGGGCTCTTCAAACGACGTGTGTGTTTAGTCTAATGCAACCAGTGCAACCAAATCATGAGCGCAAATATTGAGTTCGTGACTCTTTGCTTCGCTCCTCGCAGCTTCTCACCTTCTTATCCACCCTGAACGTGTCCTGGGCGGCCTTGTAGGACCGACAACCGACCTCTTTGGCGGGCTCCCAGACTACAATGTAGCAGTCGTGGCCGTTTTCGTCTTGCACCGAGTCCCATACTTGGTACGTTTCGTATATTCTGTCAGACATGTTCACGGGGAATCGCTTCGAGTCAAGCACGAT
This sequence comes from Triparma laevis f. inornata, assembly GCA_012489335.1. Lineage (NCBI taxonomy): Eukaryota > Bolidophyceae > Parmales > Triparmaceae > Triparma > Triparma laevis. The sequence goes on from BLQM01000139.1 coordinate 56,768, forward strand.
TTGCGATCTGCTGTTGGGAATAGGATACCTGCACCGAGGCAGGTTCACTCCGTCGCTCTCGTTTTCGTGTATCTTCGTTCGCTCGTTTCCGTCCACGTGCCAAATGTAAAAGAGGGCGTTCTTGGCGTTGGTGGCGATGGTGAGCACGCCCTTGTGCCTGCGACGAGCGAAGCGACGAGTTAGTTTAGAAAGTTCTTAATGCTCGTCGCTTCGCTCTTTGCTCATGGAGCCTCAGCACTCGCGCAAATATAGAATTTCGTAAATCGTCGCTTCGCTCTTCGCAGTCTCTCACCAGTCCCTCGCAACGTTTCTGTCGTCAAAGCCCTCTCTTCTGAAGAGCTCCGGTCCCGAGGTCGACGCCGCGTCTGGCCCCTTGTTCTTTATCCTCTCCCATCCAGTCCGGAGTAGCTCGCCCTCGAGCAGCGCAATTTGATCTCTCTTAGCAATAGCAGCCTTGAATACTTTTTCCTGAACTTTCGTCATGGTTGGCAGTGCGTCGTGTTCCTCCCTCTTCACCTCAAACGCCCCGCTTTCAATATCATCAACATTCGAAACCTCAAACGCGTCATCAATATTAGAAAACGTATCATGTTTACTCGCTTCCGCCACATAATCATCTAACTGTCTAGTCATCTGATGAGATAGTGGGTTGTTGTCCTTGTTGGAGGTGGTGGCTATTCGGCTGATTTGACGGGCGTTTATGAGGACGTTGTCACGGAGACTATTTCGACGACCACCGCGGGCGTGGGAAACGGGGTCATTTTCGTCGAGGGCTCGGTATTCTAGCGCTTTCATGATGACCTGGGTTTAGGGGGGATGGGTTTGGGGATGTTAGTGGATTTTTTGGATTGAAGATGTTTTCGTTTGAAGCCCGTTTCACTCACCTCTTCCTCAAAATTAGACAACCACACCGGATTCTCCACCTCTCCATCCACAAAATCCTTGCACATCGCATAATCAACTTCCTCCGATCTATCAAAGTCAGAACGTGTACGAAGTAAAGGCTGAACGAACGTCCATATCTCATTCTTAAAATGGTTAGCGTTGTCGATTATACTGGCTGGGGTGGGGTTCAAGGTGGCGGTGAAGTCTATGCGGGATCGACCGTGAGACAGGGCGACTATTCGGTAGTATCCTGAGGCTTTTACGCGGAGGACTCTGTTGGAGGGGATGTTGGCCTTTTCGAAGATGTAGGGAACGTCGGCGTCTTCGACTGTTTTGAAAGCGATTATAAAGTCGTTTCCGTCCTGTGAGGGTGGCGCGAGCGTCAAAAGGGGGTTGGTGAAGGAGGAGGCGGGAGGGGCTATCTTTGAGCGAAGCTCAGGGCGAGCGAAGCTCGCTACCCAGCCCAGCCCCACACGGGGGTTACCACCACTACCCCTCCCCTTCACCCTAAATCCCCTCGTTTCCCCTGTCTCTCCGCCTCACCTCTTTCCAAACATATCTCGCCAAATACTCGTTCATCTTATACCCCGAACTACTATAAGTAAGCTTCTCATACCAATACGCAATCATGTCCCTATTAATCTTATGTTCGTGAACCAATGTTTTTCTCGCTTTACTTAAATTTTCGAAATACTGAATGTCGAAGAAACATTTTCGGACGAGGGAGGGGGGAGCGTGGACGATTAGGTAGGAGGTAATTACTGGGAGGTTGCGTTTGCCGGTGTCTTTTAGGGAGGTTTTGGAGGAGATGGAAAAGGTTGGGGGGAGGGATGGTCGGGCTTTGGCGACTGCTTGCTTTGACTTGTCGATTGCTTTTTTGCCGAGCTGATGGGGGTGGGGGTGGGGGTGAGCAAAACTTCAGTAGCGTGGGAAGTTAACTTTATTGTGGTTGGAAAACAGCGCTTCTTATAATTTACGCATATTTTACACATAATTTACCTCTGTCGCCCTCTTCCTCAAGCCCTTGTGTTCTCTGCCAGCGCTCCTTGTACGCTCGTTGACAAATTCTTCAGGGTTCGAGCAGACGGATAATTTCATAATAGAGGGAAAGTACGCCTCTCTATAAGCAGGGGATGAAGGGGGGTTAGATCCACATAATTCAAAATAAATTCGAGGAAAGTCAAACCCGCTGTTATGATCTCGCCAGGCGAGGCACTCGGAGACGGACTTGAGGTTACGGAAGGAGGCCGAGCGGGCTCCGGTGGAGATGAGGTAAAGGGCGTAGTTGACGCGGCGGAAGGGGGGCATGTTGACAACAACTCCGGCTCATCTGACACGGGTGGAGTCCTCACGGGGTCCGGAGTTTATGATATATTTATATATATATATATACGCTATTAACCGCAAACAAACTTACCTGAAAACAGTTGTCTCAGCCTCGCTCTCCAAGCTTCGGCACGATGCTATGAACTGCTCCTCCTCATCGTCTAAACCTGAGTCGCTAAAGTTACTACTATTCTGACTTACGACGGGATCGAGGAGTCTAGGGAAAATAGACTTTTCATCTTCCATAGTGTAAGGTGGAATTTTGGGGGGTTGGAGCTAGAGGGTGTGGGGGGGGGGGCTTATGGATGAACCTGAAGCAGGTGGGACAAAGGTGAGCTCAAAAGTGTAAAAGAGGTTGGGTTGGGTTTTGCGCGGGGTTGTACGGGTACGGGCCGGGATCTCGGTGGAAGTGGTATGAGTGATGCCCGGCTGCTTTGGTACGTGGGTGTTTTTGGTTCCGCAGGCCCTGGTAAGATTGAATTAACGCTGAAGCTGTCCAAACCTCTGTACCCAGAGTTTTAATTGCATAAAGAGGGGGTTGAGGATTCCTCGAATTTCTTTACGTTAGCCGTGTGAACGGGCTCACTGAAGGGTTATATCCGCGCCACTTAACGTTCGAGCGTCGCGGACCCTGCACTAAAGTAGGACCAATCCTAGCAGGCTTTCAATTCGAGCTAGCAACACAGGTGTTTAATTAGGTGTTTAACTAGGCTCAGAAAGCAGCCCGCGTAAAATGGCAGCCGCACCTACGAAAAAGGGCGATTGGCGATTGACAGAAGACGGCAGGGTCTATAGGTTCGGTAGGAAGCGTTATCCCAACAGGGATTTGTATGAGGGAGAGTTTTTGGACGGCGTGAGGGAAGGTGAGAGATTTGGGACCCATTAGGATCCATTAGTAGGTTGTGTGTTGTGTTCGAAACTGTGCATGGGAACCCTAACATGGGTTGTATGGTATGGGTGTTGTGGGTTTATAGGAATTTAATTTAACTGAAGCTAACGCTGCACAATGCGCTAACGAACCTCATTGCGTTACCTTGCGCAGGTAACGGTACGCTCTCCTACTATAACGGAAACAAGTATGAAGGCGAGTTCGCCAATCAGCTCTTCCATGGTTTTGGAGTGTACGCTTGGGCCCCGTTCCTGGAGAACGGGCAGTGGATAAGAGGGAGGAGGTACGAGGGGAACTGGGCCAAGGGGAGGAGGGCGGGAGAAGGCATATATTTCTCAGGGTATGGAGAGAGTTATGAGGGTCACTTCAAGAAGGATATGTATGAGGTGAATGAGGTTTGAGGTTTTGGTTACGTTTATGGATTTTTTTTAATGGAAATTGGCAGACGTCCTTGTGCTAGCTCAAATATCTCACACAAAATATCCACAGGGCTTCGGAGTACTAACGAAGAAAAACGGAGACCGATTAAGCGGAGACTGGGAAAAGGGGAAGATGGCAGGAAACTCCAAGATCGAATACATCCAAGGTAACAAGTACACCGGAGGTATGGTAATGGGAAAATTCCACGGAAGCGGAAAGTTTGTCTACGCTCACGGTCTAGGTTGGTACGAGGGCGAGTACCGCCACGGGAAGCAACACGGCCGTGGCTCCCGCCTGTTCATGAACGACTCACGTTACGAAGGAGATTTCAAGTATGGTCAAATGCACGGAGAAGGTATGATGGAATGGTTGAACGGTGATCAGTACGTTGGAGAGTGGGCGAACGGATTCCCGCATGGGAGAGGAGTGTACATATACGCGCATGGAGATCGGTATGAGGGGGACTTTTTTAAGGGAGTTTTTCATGGAAGAGGGAGGCTGACTTATGCGGATGGAGGTACGAACGACGCGAGGAGCGAAGCGATGAGCTGGGAATGCGGTTTTCGTGCGAGTAACCATACTATCGTAGTACTATGAGCACTTTACACTAACTCATCGATTCGCTCCTCGGCTCTCGCTTCGCTTGCCGCTCCTTGCCACGCTCGTCGCAGGATACTACGATGGAGAGTTCGCAGCCCACACTCGGCCGGGAGATTATATCCACGGCGTGGTCTTCCCCAAACCAGACGGGAAGAGGCACGGGCAGGGGGTGAGGGTGTGGGTGAGCGGGAATAGGTACGAGGGAGGGTGGGAGAACGGCATGATGCACGGTCGGGGAATTTACGAAAACGCGACCACCGGAGGCAAGTACGACGGAGAGTTCAAGTTGAACAAAAAGACAGGGCACGGGACGGAGACTTGGGGGAACAAGCTGGGGATCAGGTTTCAAGATCCGATGGGGTGGTGGCACGACGGTAACGGATACTGTCGCTACGAGGGACGGTACATGGACGGGTACTTCCACGGAGAGGGCCAGTTCATTGCGGTCGATAATCGAAGTTATCACGGCCACTGGAAGAAGGGAAAGCGCCACGGCAACGGCACCGCCACTTTGATTCCCGAGTCTGAGCTGGGTGATGCCTTCAACATGAACGTCGGAGGGAACGGGGCTCTGTACAGGCCGTACAGCTACAAGGGCGAGTGGAAGGACAATTACAAGCACGGAGTTGGGGTTTTGACGTACTTGAACGGGCTGGAGATCGAGGGGGACTTCGAGTTCGGACACCCGCACGGGAACTGCCTGCAGAAATACCCCAAGCGGAAAACGGACAAGCACAGAGTGTGCAGGCAGGGGAGGTGGTACAAGGGGAGTAACGTTGAGTGGTTCGATTATTCTGCGGAGGAGGAGGAGGTTGCGAGTGGTATTGCGAATTATTTGCTGAACACCATGGTGAACACGAAGGAGGAGAAGGAGCTGGAGGACCTGGGGCTTTGGGGGGAGAACAAGGTTCCCGAGTTTGACGGGGGCGGAAGTATTGTAGCGAGTAGTATCACTGATGGGCTGGATTATCAGAACTGATTGGTGGGGAGTAGGGTGGGTAGTTGTACGATAGCTATAATTTGTTGTAAAATCAAAGTTGTGTTGTTTATTCCTACAAAGGACCTCCAATTGTATCCCCTTCGTATCATCAGTGTTCTCGTCGCCAAGGTAACAAAGAGGGATGGGAATGATTAACTTGAAGACAGAACCATGTCCGTAGTTAGGGCTTAAACCAAATGCAGGTTGGGAGGGTGTCGTTAAGTTGGCCCCTGGTTCTTGAAAAACGCTGCGAGAGAAAAGACTTCTCTCCAAACTACTTATGCTACAGCGATCCATGGGATCAACCTCTTCCGGCAAAGGGTTCTCCTCTTCTACGTAGTCATCATCGCCCATAAGCGCCGCTTTGATGTACGTGTCAGTGAAGGGAAAAGGGCCTTGCGGGGCTGGGCTGCAGTATCTAGTGTTCATAATGACGCACTGTTTGTGGAACCAGAGTCCGTCGGCGGGGGTTCCGACGGCCTCGCCATAAGGGTTGTAGACAAATTGCTTGCAGGCAGCGTTATCGTCGCATAACTGCTGACACTCCTCGACAGTGTCGACGAAGTTTGGAGCGGCGAGGTACGCAGCCGGCAAATACGGAGGAGGCGGACCCAAGACAGCGGGACTGCGAGGAGCGGCGAGTGAAGCGAGCCGTGTTAGAACGCCGACGTAAGAACCTCGCTACGTCGCTCCGCCTCATAACGAACTCACCAGAAAGCGTGCTGGTTCTTCTTATATTTGAGATGGTAGGATCGTTCTGAATCTTGCAGAACTCGCAAAGAGATTGCGCCTCGGATGTCTCCTCCAAACCAGCTGCGCATCCACTCAATCCCAACCCCGTGTAGTCCCACTTGAGTATCCAGATCTCCCCGAACTCTCGCCTCCCATAAAGCGGCTACATTCAAGGCAATTGACCTCTACCTTGAGGCCAACGGGAGGGAGGGAGTTCGTTGGGAGGGAGCTGAAGAGGGTGGCGGGTTCATAGGTTGCGAAGTCGTGGAAGGCGTATATTGCGTAGAGGCCCATGCAGGCGACGTAGAGGAGGGAGGCGATTATGTGTATAGTCGGGCGCCTGCGTGGAGGGGGGTGGGTTAGGACATGTGACGAGTAGGTAAATCGCTAGGTTTGGGGACATGACGTTAGTCTTGACGAGTAGAAGGAACACATTTTTTAGGTCGCCCTCAAACCTACTGGGTTACCAACTCTGTTGGTTTTGGCTAGGGGTGCATGCGAAAAACGTTTTATGTTGTGCAGAAAAAAAACAGGGGTTTTTCGTCGGTTTTTACCTTGTTTCTTTGTATATAGGCTCTTGCCAGTGAGACACTTTCTCGACGATTGACCGTATGTAGCCCATGGTAGTCGGATAGAAGTTAAATAAACAAGTTAGGTTTCTCTATTGCTTCTATATGGAAGCGGTTTGATGGGAGGGGGGGAAGGGGATGGTTGGAGCGCCGGGGTTGACAAATGTTGGGCGCGCACTCGAATATACTGTGCCTACCTGTGGTCTAATGGAAAAACTAATCCCTCACCGCCTCGACCTTACCCTGACGAGCTAAAAAATAATGGCGACGACGACGACGGCGAAGAATGGCAGACCGACGTAGGAAATAATCACCGCAGGAAATTAATAGAGAGGTAGTTTTACTTAAATCTAAATCTCTTTTATTCTCTGTTATTTCACAGGCTTATCTTTCTCAGGCTTATCTTTAACATACTCCCCCGCGCTCTTCTCCGTAATAACCACGAACTTTGCATTCCCATTCTCAATATCATCATCATCATCATAAACCATAATCCCCAGATCGACATATTCTCCAATTTCCCTTCCGACTTTTTCACCGAATGAACGTTCGTCGGCTTTTCGACGCTGTGAGTCGTACGAGCGGAAGAATAAAAACCGACGACGAACGTTAGAAACGTTAGAAACGAGAAGCAAACGAAAGCGGGGGAGACGCACGAGGAGCGAACGTCGACAAGTTGCATCATTCTGTCTTCTAGCCGTCGCTTTTGCTCCGAGCTGGGCGTTCATCCGAGACAGTTTCTCACCTGAAACAATTTTACGATTAAGTAGAGCTCTAGGGGTGCGTGGATAAGGAAGGTTGTTTTGTAGAGGATTAGACCTTCGGCGACTCCGAGGGCGAGCTCACCCGGCTCGTAACCGAAACGGCGACTTAGGTTTTGGAAGATTGGGTTGCTTCCTACGCTTTCACTGAATATGCTGCTGTACTTTCTGTACCTGCTGCCTAGGTACTCCCATTTTGTTAAGGGTTTGGAGTGGGAGGAGACGTGTATTCTGTTGAATTCAAGTTTTCTGGCGTCGTATTTTGAAATCATGTTCGAGTAGGGGGTGTTTTCACGGTTGGATTTTAAGGTCGTGTTGAAGCGGTTGCGGGAGGAGGTGAAGAGGCGGTTTAGGGGACGGTAGCGGATGCCTCCGAGGAGGAAGACGAGGGAGGTCGTCCATTTTACGGCTACGAAGGTTGTTAGGACGGCGGGGACTTCGGAGGGGGATAGGCCGGCGCGGTTTTCGAGGAAGGATTTTATGCGGTCTTCGAAGGGGAAAGGCATTGGGGTGAAGGAGGTGAATGGCTTTGGGGTGGATTTGGTGGATAGGAAGGAGGGAGGGAGGGAGGGAGGGAGGGAGGGAGGGAGGGAGGGTGGGTGAAGGGGAATCGCACGCGTGCTCGTCTATAAGTAGGCACGTAAATCAAACCACGAAATTTTGGAGTATACGGACTGGGCTTTGGTTTATACTATGCTAGTGTCGGCGCAGTGCTTGAACCCGGTTGGTGTAGTGCTGCTAGTCCGAACGCGTCGTTCCGTGGGAAGCTGCTGATAGATCGTGAAATTCTCTTTTCACCGTACACCTGCACGATATAAATACAACGATGGCTACAACTGACTATGAGGTTGTCCTCGGAAAACAGGTTGATATCAGAAAACGAAAGCAGAACGACGGTAGGACAACATTTGTTTCCCAGCCAGGCTTCTCCAACCAGGCCTCACTACTAGGCGCCTCAATTCTCATCACACACGTCCTCCGCGGCACCAAAGAAAACGGTGCCTTCCCAAATCGCCCCATAGCCCACGAAAAGCCCACCCGATGGATCTCCCGCACTCTCTGGAGAACCTTCTCCTCCTCCCGGAGACCCTCACCACGTTGACCATCAACACCTTGCCTCTCAACTGCGCAAACATCTCCGCCATCGTCGGCTTGCCTGACCACTGTATCATAACCCTAGACGATGAGGTGAGGACCAATGCTTGAATGCGCGCTTTGCGTTGAAAAGCCGATCGCTCGACACCCGTCGTCCTCATAAAAACGCTCACACAGAAAATGCCTCGGCATAATAAAAATAACGTTCCTAAAACCTCCAAATCACTGCGCACTATTCATCACATGTTCCCATCATTTAACCCCCATAATCTTCCCCAGACCTTCCTCCTCTCCTTCCCCTTCTCCACCTCTCCCTCAATCCTCGAAATAACCTCCACCCTCGACACCGGCCTAAATCTACACAAACCCTCCCCTCTTATTTCCCCTTCCCTCCTCAACGCCGTCTTACACGGTGATCCCAGTAAACTTTTCAGTTACTCTGCATTTGAATCAACTCCAAACCTTCCTTTTGGTTATAAAATTCTTTCAAAAATACCGACCCCATACTTCAACATCATCTCCAACTCATCTCCCGTCACACCTCTAACACCCGATACACTCCCTAAACACCCTGACGTTACAATTTTCCGTGACGGGAATAAACCTAGTTTTAAGAATGAGGAAGTTACTAAACACTTCATTAAACAATTCACAAATCTAACAGAACTATTCATGCGTCCAAATCTCTCTTCTTACCTTTCCTCATTCTACGTCAACGGTAAAAAATATTTACACTTCGATTTTGCGTTACTTTACATATTAACAGTAACCCTAAACGATGACACAATACTCCGTAACTTCAATCGACTATTCTATATCCTAATTTTAAGTGATTACCCTGAATTTCAAAGTGTTGCAAAAGAGTATATTAAGGAGTTCGATGGGTGTAGTGTTAGTGAGGAGGTTGGGAGGGGTTTTAAGAGGTATTGTGAGGAGAAGGAGGAGTTTGGAGGGTTTATGGGGAAATTTGAGGGATTGGAGGAGGAAATGGTGGAAATGGAGGAGGAGGAAAATGAGGATTTATTATTTTCTTATCCGATTTTCAAAAAAAATGTTAAAGAAGGAGAGGATGAAATGATGGCGGCGGCCAGGATTTTAGAGGAAGGAGGAGAGGCGCTTGAGGAGGTCAAGGACTTTTTGTTGGCTGTCGGAGATTAATAACAAATGTCAGCTTTTTGTTTGTAAAGATTCACGTTATGAGACGTTTTGTTTTAATTCACGAGCAAATATTGCTTGTTGCTCCCCCCTACCCCTATTCCCTTACACCCCATACACTATGCTTAACTACCCCCCTCCCCCC
>BLQM01000140.1:1909-12839 GCA_012489335.1 Triparma laevis f. inornata
AGTGAATGATAATGTAATTCAAGCACCTTCGCTCCGCTCAGTTGCCTCACCTCTTTGAACAACCTGTCGCGGATCATGCGTGACGTCAGGAACTTGCCCTCCCTTCCGGCCAGCGGAGATTTGTTGACGCCGAAGGTCATCCTCACGGTCGGCTGCTCCACTGCGATCGGGGGAAGAGGCTCGGCAGGCTCCATACCACCCTCGTTCGTCACAAGGGTGTCGCCGATCGTCACGTCGGGCATCCCCGAGAACATAATAACCTCCCCAGCCTTCGCCCCGTCAACCTGCTTCTTTCCCAGATCGTCGAAGATGAACAACTCGCCGATCCTTCCCTTCTTCGGGGCCTCTCCCGGCTGCACCAGAGCGACGGCCTGCCCGGCCTTGACGGCTCCGGCGGTGAGCCTGGCGACGCCGAGCTTGCCCTTGAAGGAATCGTAGTCGATGTTGGCGACTAGCGCCTGAAGTCGTGAGCGTGGCGGGACGTGGCGGCGCGTAGGGAGTTAGAATTTGTTTCGTTTTTGAGAAAGACGATTGAAGGCAGGTAGGTGTGTGTTCTCAGTTGCATTATTGCTGCCGCTCTGGGACTCTCTGGGGTCTCATGACGCTCCTCTTACTACTTGCAATTGGGAGTCACCGTATTCAGGCTAGTAACCTTGGTATTGAATACGCCATCTTCGAACACGTAACTCGATTCGCTCCGCCCTTCAAATCTCACCTGAAGCTTCTCGGGCTCCTGGCTCTCGACGTGAGGAGGATCAATATTAGCGATGATCGCGTCGAAGAGCGGACCCATGTCATCGGCCATTCCGTCGGGGGTGTCGCCGGCGATACCGTTGATGGCTGACGCGTAGATTGTCTTAAAGTCCGTCTGCTCGTCGGTGGCGTCAAGCTCACAGAACAAGTCGAAGGTTTTGTCCACGACGTAATCGGGACGGGCAGAGGGACGGTCGATCTTGTTCACAACAACCATGCACTGCATGCCGCGCTTGAGCGCCTTATCGAGGACGAATCGCGTCTACGAGGAGCGAAGCACGAGGAGCGAAGCGACGAGTTAGAATAAATGATAATACTACGTTTGTCAGCTCGTCGCTTCCCTCACCTGCGGCTTGGGTCCCTCGACACTGTCGACGACTAGAAGCACTCCATCCGCCATGTTCAGAACACGCTCAACCTCCCCTCCGAAATCAGCGTGACCGGGAGTATCAATAATATTGATCTTAATACCGTCACGCATAACCGCACAGTTCTTAGCGAGAATGGTGATACCGCGCTCGCGTTCCTGATCGTTGGAATCCATGACCCTGACTCCTGCCTCGTCGATCTGCGCTTGATCACGAAAGACGGAGGACTGCTGGAGCATTGCATCGACGAGTGTGGTTTTCCCGTGGTCGACGTGGGCGATGATGGCGATGTTGCGGATCTTGTCTTCCACGGTGCCGCCGGTGGTGGCGGAGTTAGGGGCCTGTGAGGGAGGAGCGACGAGGTTAGAATAGGATACAGTACGTGCGATTGGTGCGCTGTCGTTAAAATGTGGGGCAAGTCTAAGCGCTACCGGGGCTATATTCGCGTTCCGATTCAGCGCTGGTTGCGGTAAAAGCATTGAATGCTGCCGGCGCGTTATCCAGTCGGGCCCACCTCGTCGGATTGGGGATGATGTAACACTCACCAATGTAGCGCTTCTCAACGTATGCGAGCGCGCGAACACCCCCGGGGAGCTAATGAAGCACTCGGCTTGCGATAAGAGCAGGAGGAATGCGACGAGAACACGCATTATGATGGGAAATGTGTTTGACAGACATATGACTAAATCGATTTTTTCTCTTTCGCTGTGCGCTCGTCCAAACGTCTACGTGAACGACCATAACTAGAACAGTCGATTTTTATAACTTAGAAGCCTCACTAGCTCCCATATCCAGTACTACGGACGTAAATTGGGCTACTTTGAGGCTAACTTTGAGAACTGCGTGTCGTCGCCAAAAGTCATCCCGATGTTCACATTACTACTCGCTCTGACGCTATCCCTGCTACCGCAAGTTCATTCTCTGACAGTACCGCTTCCGCGCTCCGCCTCGCAATACTCCCCTACTAAGATCCGAGTTTCCAACATCGACTGGTACCTTCCCTCATCCTTAGTAGAGTCGAAGATCAAGGTTGCGTTTCACGAAGTGTTTCACGAAGTGACGAGCCTGGAGGTTAAGCCGCCTCGGAGTTCTAAAAGGGATGAGGGGAAGATGAATGGAGGTTCGGCGGTTGTGGAATTTAATAGTGAAGCAGCGGCAGCGGAAGCGCTGACGAGAGACACGTCACCATGGCGTCTATCCCAAGTCATAGAAGACGAAGATCCTATAGAAACAAAGCCCGAATTAACACCCGAGAGGATAATCCTTCGAAAAGACCGTGCAGCACGGTACGCGCGTCAGCGCGCTCGAAGAGCCCTCGGCATAGATGACCTCCTGTCCTGTGTCGGAGAAATACCGATAAAACTCAACCCGATGTCCATCAGGGATATTAAATGGGAGAGCGCACCGCCTGGAGTTGATCCGGCTTCGGAGGGGGGAGGGCTAAAAATAGGATCTTCGAGAGCCGTACGCAAACGGGCGGCGGTAGAGGCGTTTGTAACAATGTTGTCGCATCTGCGATTTGAAGACTCCAGCACTCAAAAACTGTCGCAACTTCGGCTTGCCGATTTGGGTAGCGGCACGGGTAATTTGGCGATTCCACTTTCGTGGGCTACTGGAGCGAACGTTTTGGCGGTTGATATCTACGCAAATTCGCTTGCGAGGCTGCTGAAGAGGGTGAATGAGGCGGGGTTGGAGGAGCAAATTAGTGTAGGTACGTAAGAAGCGAGGAGCGAAGTGACGAGTTAAATAACGCGGTTCCCTCCTCGTTTTCGATATCCCCACCACTAACACTCTCGCTTGGCTCGCCGCTCGCTCCGCCCTCCCCCGTCGCAGAATGCCAGGATATATTAGAAGTGAATTTAGAGGGGATTGACGCTGTGCTGTCGCTACACGCTTGTGGGGCGGCTTCTGATTTGGCGATGGAAGCTGCGGTGGATAAGAAAATACCGTTCGTAATTTCGCCCTGCTGTATCGGAAAAGTGAACGTGAAGAGGTGGGGGGGAGGAAATAACGGGGGGAACGCCGAGCGCGCAGGGAAACCGAAGGAACTAATTTATCCGAGGAGCCTGTGGTTGAGAGATAAGATTGATATCGACCAGTTCCAACTTCTCGCAAAGGCGGCCGACGCCGCCGACGGGGCTGGCGATTCGGGGTCTGAATGGTTTCAGAGAGGACGAAGGGCAAAAGCTGTAATTGAGAGCGACAGGTTGATGTGGGCAAGAGAGAGGGGGTACGAGGTGGAGATGCTGGAAATGCCGAAGCACGAGGGGTATGGAAAGACTGAGCTTTTAGTGGGTGTTCCAAAAATAAATAAATGAAATGTAAATAAATGAAAACTGCTCAATTCTGTTCTGTTGTTGTGTTGTCTCACCCCACCCTTATTTTTTTCCTCCTTTACGTTGCCTTAAGTCCGAGTTCTTGGGGGAGCTCACGACCACAACGTCTCCGTCGTCCTTCATCTTGGCGGTGTCCTCGTCGGAATCGGAATCCTCGTCGTCGTCCTCCTTCTCCTCTTCTCCTTGGTCTTTCTTCGCGGGCTCGTCGTCCAAGCCGTAATTCACTTCCGCCTTCTGGACCGTCGACTCGTCGACCACGTTGACGACGATGTCCTTGACGACGTCGCAGTCCAGGAACTCCTGGCTCTTGATGTCGAGCGTGAAGGTGTACTCTCCAGCGGCGGGGGGGGCTCTGAACTTAATGTTGACGGTGGTCCTCTCCCTGTCGATCTGCTGGACGATGACGGGCCACGCGAGGACTAGAGAGTGCTTCTTGCTCTCCTCGTGGTCCTCCAAGAGCTGCGACGAGCGTAGCGAGGAGCGAAGCGACGAGTTAGTATAAAGTGCTTCTAGTATCTTAACTCGCGGAATTAACGCATTCCCAGCGAGGAGCAAAGCGACGACAACGAGGAGCGAAGCGACGAAGCGTCTGCCTACACATCCTTGCTTCGTTCGGTGACCTTGCTTCGCTAAACTACGACCAGGAACATCGCATTCCCAGCTCGTCGCTTCACTCCTCGCAGTTTCTCACCTTCTTAACCGCGGCGTTCTTGCCGCTCGACTTGCCGCTCTGCGAAACCTTCTTCAAATTCTTGTCCTTGACGGACACCAAGACCCACCACATTTCCCTGTACTTGGACAGGTGCTCCTGGACGTTGAGGCCCTGCTTTTGGCAGATTTCGATCTGCCAATGAGGAGCGAAGCGACGAGTTAGTATTGAAATTAAATGTGGTCGAAAATGCTCTTGACGTGATGAGCGAAGCGACGAGCGCACCTTCTTCTCCGTGAAGATATTCGCGTGCGTCCTCTCCAAGTCGAGCTTCAGCGTGCAGACGTCGTTGCAAGCGATTTCGTCCTCGTCCTCGGTCTCGATGATGGCTTTGTGGAGCTTCAACGACGGCAGGCCGCTGGGGCTTCCGTACTGGGCGATGATGGATTTCTTGAACCACGCGATGCTACGAGGAGCGGCGAGCGAAGCGAGCCGAGGAGCGAAGCGACGAGTTAGTTTAAGATGTTCATGTTAATGCGAAAAGCATGGATTTCGTAATCTCGTCGCTCCACTCCTCGTTAGTTTATAATGTTTCTTATTGCTCGTCGCTTCGTTCCTCACAGTGCCTACCTCGCCGGGTCCTTCGCCCCCTTGACGCCCATCTTGTACATGGCGACGGTCTCTACGATCGTCCTCGCCAGGACAATCTTCTTGGAATGCGTCGCGACCCTCAAGCAAGCCTCGAACAGGAGGCTGACCTTCATCCTGAATTTGAGCGACTCCTGGAAGTAGCTGCCGTCGATGAGGCCCTTTTGGGCGGCCTGCTGCAGCACGGGGTGGGTGTTGAGCCTCATGCTGTTGAGGCGCGCGATCATCATGATCATGTTCCTCCTGACGGGGGGACTGGCCATCAAGTCGACGGGCTTGCCGTCGGGTCCGTTGGGGAGGGCTCCGACGTAAGAGGAGGTGCCCGCCGTGAGGCACGGAATCTTGGGCGGCCACGCGCCCAGCTGCGAGCGAACGAGCAAACGAGCTGTGTTAGTATTAGTTACTAGTGATGGTAATGTAATAACAATTCTTACCTCCTCCAAAACACCCTTGACCCACTCAATCCCAACCACACCCTCGTCTACACCCTCGATCTTCTCCGTGCTCAGACTTCCGACGTTCTTGCCCGCCATTTGCTGAACCATCTTCCTCTCGTGCTCCGCCTTCATCTGACGAGCGTAGCGAGCGCGAGCGTGTTAGTGGCGGAGATAGCGAAAACGAGGATTGGAGCGAAACCCGTAAGGAGCGAAGCGACGATGTATTTTATTGGTGGTGGAGGTGAATCTCGTGGCTACGCTCCGATGAAGTTCTTATTCTCCGTAGAATAAACCCACTCGCTCGTGTGCTAGCGGCGGAGATAGCGGGAACGAGGAGGGAACCAATTCGCGTTATTCAACTCGTCGCTTCGCTCCTCGCAGTCCTTTTCGCTTCTCACCTTCCTCTGCTGCGCGGCCTCCCTACTCTCGCCCTCGACCGCCTCGTCGTCGGCCCACCCTCCTGCGCTGAGATCCAGTCCTCCCTCCGCCTTCCTCTGCTTCTTGGCGTTCTCGATCTCCTGGATGCGGTTCTTCGCGTTCATGACGTTCTCGGGGGTTGTGGCGACCCACCACAGAATGTCCATGCTCGTGCTGTTCTCGTTCAAGCCCATGGCCAGGTGCTGCATGTCCAGCTGTGCAACGCTCTGGCTGTCGGCCTTGACCTTGGCCTGGACGTCCGCAGTGTTGAAGTACCTCCAGGCGTACACGATGATCCCGACGAACATTCCAATGTACATCAATATCATAATCCCAGCCGTAGCTCCGGTGGGTTTCAGCAGCCAGTCGGGGGCCGCGAAGGACTGTGGCGAGGCGAGCCGAGGAAGAAGCCCGAGGAGCGAAGCAACGAGTTAGTTCTTCGTGTTTATTTGTTAAAAAGACGAGCAGCGCAAAAATACTCGTCGCTCGTACCAACGTGGCGGTCTGGGGGCCGTCGGGGTGGCCGTACTTCTCGTAGTTGTTCATAGACTCAGGGTCGGAGAGGGCCTTGTAGGCCTTGGCGATCTGCTGGAAGGTGGCGGAGTCTCCTCCCTTGTCGGGGTGGTGTTTGAGGGAGAGTTTCTTGTACGCTGCCGAGCCGAGGACGAAGTCGGAGGACGAAAATCGGAGGAGAGAAGTGACGAGTTAGTATGATAGAACGATCGTAGTGTCTCGTCGCGCGTAATTGTCGTATTCCCAGAGACTACCAGAAACTACCTCGTCGCTTCGCTCCTCGTAATGTTCGTACCTCGTTTCACTATGGTGACGTTGGCGCTCAATCCTACGCTCAAGATCTCATGAGGGTTGAACACTTCAAGGTTACCAGCCTCGATCTGGCCGACGCAGTACGCGTACGCTAAAACGGCACAAGCGAGAAAGCCCAGCTCCTTCCCAATAAAAGACCAGCCCCGAGGCTCCTGCTGGACTTTTCCTTTTTCTCGGGCGAAAGTAAGCTTGTAGTACGCTGAATAAAGCAAGTGAACGGTCACCATGAGACTCGTCATGGCCAACACTGCAGCCAATGGCATCAGCGCGAGGGAGTTGTCATCGTCTGAGGAGGCAGGGGGGGGGTTAGGGAAGGGGGTTAGAGGGACGATTACGATGTCGCAGTGCCGATATTCTTCCGATCGACAATTAAATCTCTATACGACAATTGTGCAATATTTCGGGCGATTTCTAGAACATAGATCAGTAAAGGCAACGGCACCGACCAGCGATCACGTACTAGCGTCAGTCATTGCTGCGGCAGCGCAATGTCAAATCCGATTCTAAGGATTTTGAGAAATTCAACTTTGTGCCTAGGTACTGACTCCTACCGTACACTCTAGTGCAACAGACTTATGTATGGCCGATCTTCATACAAAACTACCCACGCCCAGCACCTAAATCCTTGCGTAAAACATCTGAGAATAATTGTATGGACTTCACGAGATTGTAAAACGATGTCCGCTCCTCCGCTCCTTAGTCGACCCTCAAATCGCATTCTAACGCCGCCAAATAACCTACCCACCCCACTAACCCCCCTATCCCCACCTTAGATACACTTCAAACCATGGAAGCCATTCCCGGATACGCCACCACCAAGAAGATCGAGAAGGAGGGCGACGGACCAGGCATCGCCAAGGGCAACAACGTCACCGTCCACGCCACCGGCGTCGTCAAGGAGACCGGGAAGACGTTCTGGAGCACCAAGGTATGTGAGCAGAAAAATTGTCAACCACGAGGAGCGTAGCGACGAGCATTGATGGGTTAGACAAATTAAGTGATAGACAACGTGTTCTCTACTTTACAAGGAGCGAAGCGAATACAGACAGCGAACATAGACAGTGTTCTCTACTTTACTTGTCGCTTCGCTCCTTGCTACAATAGGTGGATCCACTTCACAAACTCAGCACCGTTAAAAGTGTATCCGCTTCACATACATAATAACCCTCCAAGTTTAGCATAATTCATGTCTAACTCTCGTCCTCGTCAATTTACCAGGACCCCGGACAGCAACCCTTCAGCTACCAGGCCGGAGTCGGAGGCGTCATCACCGGCTGGGACCAGGGCTGCCTCGGAATGAAGGTCGGAGAGACCAGGCTCTTGGAGATTCCCGCCCATGAGGGCTATGGAGCCGCCGGCTTCCCTGCCTGGGGAATCCCCCCTGGAGGAACCCTCTTTTTCACCCTCGAGTGCTTGACTATTCAGTAGATATAAGTGGAGCGAGCAGTGAATATATATACAAGAGGTGGAGAGCGTAGTAGTAGTAGGTGAAAAGTTAAAACGACTTTATTTCACATAAAAACTTTTCTTGTTATGTTATGGTTTTAAATTGTCGTTGTCGGTGCTCAAAACGTAGTGTTACAAGCCAATACATACGTTGTCGCACCGTGAGAATTTTGAGTGCCGTTAGAGTTGATAATCGCGCCCTACGAGACTTGGCGACACACTCATCAAAATCGTAGATTTTTTTGAGGGGGCTTATCTGTACGACGTTAGGGTTTCAGATTCCTGATAATTTATAGGAGTTGAGAAATATTATGAAGCGTCAAGTACATTAATTTTAGTTGCATTCGCGATCGTTCAAGTACATTTATAGCCGTCCTCACGAGATCGAAAAAAATCCTCATTTCAAAAATGTATACATAATTATTCGTCTTTAAGCCTATTCTTGATTATAATTAGAAGCGTAAGATCCCTGAGGGATTGTTTAAATCTTACGATTTGTGAAATGAGTGGATTTTAAAATAAAGTCAGTGTTCCCGGCACTATTTTGGTCAGTCTTGAGCATGTTCGTCCATTTAAGGGCACATGAAATTCCGAATATACCATTTTTAGAGTAAATAAACTCGAGAAAGGCAAAAATCTGAGACCAAAATCCACAATCCTGAGCTTTTTCAAAAATATTACTATCAAAGTCGTGTACTCAGGGGATTTAAAGGGCTTACTAAGACCAAAACTGAATCTAAAAATTACCAGAATACTGATTTTTGTTCCAGCGATTTGACTGAAAATTATTTTCACCCATATCTCGCGTTCTCGAATAGATCCCCCCCCACACGAATATCTTAGACGATAAACTACCTAATTCAAACCGGTCCAGAGTTTCTACTGACTTCTAGCGGTGGAGAAAAGGTGTTATTTAGTTTACGAACTTGGCTCCTCCGCGTTCTACATAAGTTTTTGTGCTCAGTCTCGTTCATTTTAACGTCAATTTGTTCGGAGATAGGACTGAAGTTGGGATTGAACTTGCGAGTGTAACTGAAAAGCCCGTCTCCTCCCTCTTACCAGTATTAAATTTGTCCTCAAATCTCCGTTCCCACGAACAAAAAATCCTTCGTAAAATCATGTCCCGTCCGACGGCGAAACATCCCATAGCCCTCGCCTTCCAAGACGTCTCCGCCACGACAACCGCCAACAGCAGCTCCAAGATTGGCAACAAGATCAAGGAATTGTATTGGCGGCAGCAGTACTCGCAGGCAGAGTACTATCCCTTTGAGTATATGGAGGAGGAGGAGGAGAAGGTGCGACGACAAGGAGGAAGAGCGAATGATGGCGTTCGCTCGCGCTTTGCGACGACACCAAAAACCAGCTACAGTAGAAATCATTTTCGATAACAACTCCACTCTTACTCCTATTCATCACTTCGCTCGCCACTCCTCGCTACGTTCGTCGCAGAATGTACATGTGGAAATTAAGGTCAGGCAGAAACAGTGCGGGGAACAGGACGGGACGGGCACGGGGGCTGTCGTGTGGAACGCCGCGCACTGCTTGAGTAGCTACATGTGCTATAAACACGCCGTTGGGTCGAGTGATGTGGAGGGGAAGAAAATAATTGACTTGGGGACTGGGACGGGTTTAACGGGAATCGTGGCGATGAATCTTGGAGCTGAGGAGGTGTGCTTCACGGATGTTGGGCCGGTGTTGGAGCTGACCAAGGAAAATGTATCGATTAATATCGAGAACATGATTGAGAAAGAACATATATCGAAGGGGTCGGAGGGGAGGACTAGAACGGAGGAGTACTGGTGGGGGTCAGGGACGCTGGGGGTGAAGTGCTTCGACTGCATTTTGATTGCGGACTGCATCCTCCCGAAGCTTTATCCGATGGAACCGTTGGTCGCCGCGATAGACGAATTGTTAGTTGACGGGGAGGGAGGGGTGTGTTTGGTTAGCTACGAGCATAGAACGTGGTTCGAATTCGACCCGAGAGAAAAGTTTGCCGAGTTGTGCGAGGAGGCGGAGCTAAAGTTGAGGAGGATTAGCGAGGGGGAAATTCGGGAAACAGCAGAGGATATCATAGTGTGGGAGGTGAAGCGGAAAATCAAAGAAACATAAAAATTTGGAATTGAATATTATAGTGATTTTTTAATTAGGATTATACCCTAATTGATAGCGTTATTATGTTTTTTAGGTATTTTATTATAGGGTGCGGAGAATGAATAGGGGGACACGCTGGTTTTAATTTGAGAAGCTGGATGATCGTTGTGCGTCATATATGATCAATGGTTGAGATGTGAAGAAAAAAATGTAACTTTCCAGGGATCTTCATATACTTTGTGCACACAACAGCCCACCTTTTGCCTATACTTACGAAACATATACCGACTGCTCGTACCAACCTGCGGCTGGACCCTAAAGTATTCCTAGCACACAGAATTAATATTTGTGATACGTTTGCGGAATCTCCCATTTTCAACACAAAACATCATCAACTCTACTCTGTCTGCCCTAGCTCCTCCCCTCTCTTCCCTCCCCTCGTCCCTCTCAGACCCAACACAACTAAAGTGCTAGCCTGCAATGTCCTCCCCAGGCAAGCTCCTCCGCGGGCGCTCCACGAGTGCCGACCTCTTAGCCCTAGACGTTCCTCCTCCCATAGATCACGACCTTCAGTATACAATGTCGTCTCAGTCTATGCGAGGAGGCGACGTCAACGCACAGCAGCAGAAGCTGCTCATGAAGGGGCAGCCTATATTGGCGGGGAGCACTGTTTTTTTGACTGCTAACGTTCTCAAGTGAGTGACACAGAGTGCTCCGAGTGTTGCCGCACTGTTTACAATATCATTTACGACGACGCTATCACTATCGCTTTTTATAACCCTAACTCACACTTACAAACCCTAACCCTCACACAGATCACCTTCCTCCGACATCATGGTGAAAGGCTCTCTCTCAGCGCCCTCTGACGACCCTTCTTGCTGCCTTCGAATGGACAACACGAGGTTCAGTTCAGAGTGTCTCTTCCAAGTTGTGTTTAGACGCGACGGACAGGCTAGAGGT
>BLQM01000140.1:24182-39293 GCA_012489335.1 Triparma laevis f. inornata
CGTCGCTTCGCTCCTCCACTTGCTAATGCTCCTCGCTACGCTCGTCGCAGCGTCGGTCCATTTACAACCAGGCAATCATGCCTGCGGCAAGTATGGACGGACGGATGAGAAAGAGCAACATGCAGAAGACGTTTAAGAACTTCGTCAATTACCTTGACAGCAAGGTCGGGAACTTGCAGGACATTTTCCGCCTCGACGAATTAACACTTGCTTCCAGGTTCATGGTTAGCTTCTTCGGGGGCTCAAGCTCAGAATTTGACGGGGAACAAGCCGCCGACGACAACGTAGAGGTTGGCGAGGACGGCGAGGAGGAAGAAGGCAACGACGGTGACGCGGATGCCGAGGATGACTACGCCGAGGAGATCAGGTGAGGCGCAGCGAGGAGCGAACGACGACAACGAGGAGCGAAGCGACGAGCTGACAACGCATCACTACTCATTCTAGCTAGGAGCGAGCGACCGTTCCTCGTACTCCGAGCGAAGTGACTGTTCCTCGTACTCCTCGCTGACAACGCATCACTACTCATTCTAACCCGTCGCTTTGCTCCTCGGTCGGGCTTCGGTCTCGCCTCGCTAACGCTCCTCGCTACGCTCGTTGCAGGTTCACCGACATTGCCGGCAGAATAATCCGCTTCATCCGTGGGAAGCTCACATCAATTGCCCAGGGAGAAGCTGCGAGTGAAGAGTCGCTGCAGGTCTGCAAGACCTGCATCATCATTCTTCAGCGCTGCTGCGAACTGGCCGCCAGCAATTACACCGCGAGGCAGGTGATATCAATCGCCAGGAAAGGTTGGGCCAAGGTCTTTGGGGGTTCTGAAAAATTCTTCGAGAGTACTGACGGTGTGGGGGGGGACGACGTAGAAGAAGGAAAGGACGAGCAGGACCGAATTGATAGGCTGAGCCTGATTCAGAACGCTCTCGGCAGCATGGGCTTGTTGGGGCTTTGCGCGGACATTGTAGGAATCGTGGACGACCCGAAGCTCTGCATTCAGGCCGTCACGCTGGCTCATTGGCTCTGCAAGCACGGCCACTACGACAACCAGACTAGATTTTTGGCCCACGTCAAGACCAACGAAAACGCCCCCAAGTTCTTTGAAAGGATAGACAAGATGTTTGAAGTCGCCATGGAGCGCGTCTCGCCGGGCGTTGATCCCCACGGGGTGGACGAGTACGAGCAGGCGAGAAAACGCGAGGAGCAAAGCGACGAGATATGAACACGTTATTTATTTGCGCGAGTCACGATACTGAAATAATTTATACTAACTCGTCGCTTCGCTCCTCGTTGTCGTCATTCGCTCCTCGCTTCGGACTTCGTCCTCGGCTTGCCGCTACTCGCAGCTAATTGCGGTTGTTCCTTTACTTAAGGAGCTCACCGAAAACCACCGCACGGAGTTGCAGCACTGCATCTCTGACCAGTCCACTTGCTACGGAAATAGTAAGGCCCCCAGTTACAACTTGCTGCAGCGGGCAGCAGCCTTAATTTTGAACATCACCAGCGACGAGCGAGTGTACAGTAAAAAGACTTCTCCCGACCTGATCTTGTTGCTGACGGAGGTAATGAGTCTCCATGAGGAGCGAAGCGACGAGTTTCGCTATTTCCACCACTAACATGCTCGCCGCTCGTCGCAGCTATTCGTCTTTTTGATCGAAGCGGCGCAAGGGCCTTGCAAGGAGAACCAGAACGTTCTCGTATCTTCAGGGATCATCACTGCCGTCCAGAGAATTCTAAAGATCAAGCTGGAAGTTGAAACGCGCACGTGGGAGTACTTTTCGGGGATGAAAAAACCAAAGAGCTACGCGAGCAGGAACGCCACGAAGATATTTAAGGGGAAACTCTCCGCGGCCGGCACGGGGAAGGACAGGTTTGACAAAACGGAAGGTATCGCCAGTTTAATCATCACCTTCAAGCGCTTCAAGGAGCACGCCGTGAAAATGTGTTTGAGTTTGATCGAGGGCAGGACCGACAACTACATCCACGGAAAAATCATCACTGAGTTAAATCCAGCGATGCTAGAGAACAGGTGAGGGGGGCTACTTTACTACTGTTGTTGAGGACGATGTGAATAGGGTAAAATTAATTCTAACTCGTTATTTTATGACCAATAATATACTCTCGTCGCATATATAGGCTCAGTCAGGTTTACACCAGGTGGAGCCTATTGAACTCCTTCAAGCTGGCGATGAAGGACGCGAGCGAGAACCCGATGATGCGAAATGCCACCTTCCGCGACTACATAATACAAGAGCACTGGCTGAGCGAGGGGTTCGATATTTTGGCGCTCTTCAAGTATTTAGATCGAGTGCAACCCGGTCTAAGCAGGGGGAGGATTATGTCCGGGAATCTACCGAAATTGAGTGACGACGCCTTCACCAAGTTGGTCAAGACGAGGACGGCATTCAAGGCCGAGTCAGAATTACTCAACATCCACATGAACGAGTTCACAGTTTTGCTCAACAACATTGAGAAGGTGAGAAGCTGCGAGGAGCGAAGCGACGAGCTGTGAATACGATATTAGCGCTCGTACTTCGACTGCGCTCGTATTGTTGGTCTAAACGCGCAAGCCTCTTTATTCGCTACGTAATTCTAACTCGTTAATGTCAATCTTCTTGAACTCGCTACGCTCGTCGCAGATGAAGAACCGGACGAGCGCAGATCCCACCAAGCAGATAGCATTATTGACGCCGCCTGGCTGGGAGTACGAGAGGCTCAAGTGGAACAAGCAGAGGTTTGAGACGACGACGAGGAAAATTAGCAGTTTGTTGGGAAAGAACGCGATAATAATCGAGTTCGACGCGTTGAAAGACAACAAGGATAAAATGGGAATGGGCAAGAATAGGAATAGTAGTAGTGGTAGTGCTAACAATTATAATAATGATCATCCCAGGTCGCCAAAGCGAGGGGGGGCAATTAAAAACACCTTCGCAGAACGTTGCCAAGAGAGCTGGAACGACTACAGAAACACGTTGGCCGTGAACTTTTTGGTTGACGACATTAACTTCAGCAAGGCGAGTTGCCACGAGGAGCGAAGCGACGAGCTGGGAATACGACAATTACGGTCGTAATGAGTCTCTATGAGAAGCGAAGCGACGAGTTTCGCTATTTCCACCACTAATACGCTCGCTACGCTCGTCGCAGGCGTCATTGAAAGTTCAAACGATGGTCCAAGACAGCAAGAACAAGATAAGGGCTCAAAGAAAGGAAAGCCGCAGTACTACGCAGAGGGGGAGGTGGAGCAAGAATAAGAATAAAGGAAAGGACGGCAAAGAAATGTTCGGGGGGGACGAGGGGAGGAGAGAGCCGAGAGAGGTGCGAAGTCACAAGGAGCGAAGCGACGATGAGAAAACGTGATGTCTCTGTTCGAAATGAGGCTTGATGAGGAGCGAAGCGACGATCACTAAGAACACTCTAAATTAGCGAGGAGCGTAGCGACGAGATTACGAAGGTGTCATGAATACGAGGAGGCTCTCCGAAAATGCCGCTCATATTGAAACGACGAGATTATGAAAACGACGTAAATAGAACACTGAGTGAGAAGAATTCGTCGGCTCATCGAAAACGCCGCTCATATTGAAACTCCTCGTTCAATTCGTCGCTTCGCTCCTCGCATTAAGAACACTCTAAACTAACTCCTCCCTTCTCTCCTCCCCTCGCTAATGCTCGTCACTACGCTCGTCGCAGAGCTCAGTCGTGGAATCGGTTTCGAGGGCGTTTAATAAAACCGCCGGGTTGGATGCGAAAGATGTTACTAAATTGGCGAAGGAGAGCAGAGACGCTGGAAAGATGCAGTTGACCGGAGACTTCATTGGCGCGTGCTTACAGTTGACCCTGCATCTGAAGAACTACATCAGCATTTTTGGCTACAACCGTCGTATTGGCGACGTTATGGCTATCAACGATAAGATCCACCGCATAGATAAGGTGAGGTGCCACGAGGAGCGAAGCGACGAGCTGGGAATACAACAATTACGGTCTTAATTTGTCTGCGCAAGTAGCTTTAGTCTATACGCCCAAGCAGATTTCCTCGCTTGGTAATTCTAACTCGTTAACACCAATCTTTGTGCGACTCGCTATGCTCGTCGCAGATCGTCGAGAAGAAGGGAAATTTGACCCACTCGAGCCTGGCCGCGGTCGTCAACGTTTTCTTCGAGCTCATACCCGAGGGTAGACAGTTCTTGAACATAATCCACCCGATGCTGGAGCACAGCCGAAGCTTCTTGTACTTCGCCGAGAAGTTGAGGAGGTGAGAGGGTGTGAGGACGAAGCCCGCAGCGAGGAGCGAAGCGACGAGCTGGGAATGCGATAATCACACGCTCCTCACATTAAGAACATTCAACTAACTCGTCGCTTCGCTCCTCGCTTCGCTAATGCTCCTCGCTACGCTCGTCGCAGTATCGAGATATTGAACGAACATAGACAAGTGGAAAAGGTGTACTTTAGGGATCCGTTGGTCTGCAACTTTTTGACGAGCAGCGAGATGGAAAAGTTCAGGTACAATTTGAAGCTGGAGACTCACGGAGGCTATTATGCGGATATGAAGCATTTTGTTAGCGAGTCGAGGGATTTGTACTATCACTTGCTGCACAAGTCGCAGCTAAGCGAGAGGAAGTATTTGTTCGGGTTATTGAATCTAGGAACCGTCTCGAAGCAGCAAGAGTACGTGCGAACGTTTCAGGTACGCTGCGTCTACTTGGTCGCGAGGAGCGAAGCGACGAGTTGAGCAAACCTATTTGTTCTCGTTTGAGCTGACCTATTTGTTCTCGTTTGAGCGGACCTATTTGTTCTCGCTATCTCCACCACTAACACGCTCACGCTCGCTTCGCTCGCCGCTCACGTTTCAGGTGCGCTGCGTCTACTTGGTCAGTCTCATGGCGTTGTTGAGCATGAGGAGCAAGGGCGACTGGACGTGCTGCCAGCCCTTCAACAGCAACAGCGCGTACGGTAGCGGGTGGGACGATGTCAAGAGGTCGGAGAAGTTTAGTTCAGGTAGCTTTTACGAGCGGTACCCCAACTGCGGGACGGAGGTGAGCCCCAGCGAGGACGAAGCCCGCAGCGAGGAGCGAAGTGACGATTACAATCGTAATTCGCCTACCCTACTAGCTTTAGTTTAAACGCTCAAGCCGCTTTCACCCCCACCCAATTCTAACTCATCAACGCCAATCTTCATGCTCCTCGCTACGCTCATCGCAGGAGTCGCCCATTTACGACGCCGAGGCTTGCACTTTTGGGGGGGATGGTGATTCACCGGACAGTGATTTGGTCACCGGGTACGAGTACTCTCAGGTCTGGCACGCTCACTTCGTCACGTTGCTTTTGGTGCTGATCGGAGCGGCGAACGCTGTAAGTGCTTTCATCCACTTCGAGACCAAGTACCAGGTCAATTTGGACAAGATAAAAAGAGAGAAGAACCACAACGAGCACCAGCGGGGGGGGAGAATAGTAATGGGGGGGGGGACAGTGTTGTCCCGAGAGCGTTCTTCAGTTCAACGAGCCGAAGGTCGAAAATTAGGGGGAGCGGATCTTTGAAGAAGGGGAGTAGGCTGGAGACGCTATTCAAGTTCAGCACGTGGGGATTGATAATCCCCGTTTTTAGTACTCTATTCATGGTTCTAGGTGACGTGAATAGGGAAGTGGGAGTGGAAAGTAACGAGAACTGGCTTAGTGTTGGTTTTTATTTGCCCTTCGTCGACGACATAGTTCGACACTTGGAGAGGAGAACATATTTAAGCGGCACCCAAGTATTGTTCATTTCCGCAGGGGCGGTTTGGTTTTTGATTGAAGCCGTTAAAACCCCGTGGGCTGTGTTCTTGAAGAAAAGCGTTGCGAGGCAGAACAAGACTGAAGCGCTGAAAAAGACTCTGTACAATCCCAACTTTTTCGTACCCACTTTCACTTGCGTCAACGCTTTCATAAGTATAAATTATCCAATGTGCATCCCCATGATGGGGATTGCTGTGGTAGAGAGTAGTGAGAGTTTGAAGATCGTTTTCGCTGCAATTTACCAGCCGATTCAACAGCTCGGTATGGTGACTCTATTGATTCTGAACGTCATATTTTTGTTCGCTTCTCTGAGTTTCTTCGTCACGAGAGAGGTAAGAAGCTGCGAGGACGAAGCACAGCGAGGAGCGAAGCGACGAGCTGCTAGTATCTGCGTTTAGCTGGTCTCCGCACTATCACCGCTACGCAATTCTAACTCGGCTAATTACTCAACGCCAATCCTCATGCAACTCGCTACACTCGTCGCAGCGCTACGCGTTCTCCGGAGTCGAGGGAGACTACTTATGGGACAGCAAGAGCTGTGATAGTTTGTTGAACTGTTTTTTCACGATGATGACGTTTGGGTTGATTGGTTGGTCGGACGAATTCTACGGAGGTAGTTTCATGAGCGACGTGAATTTGGTTGTAATTTTGAATTTATTGATGTTCGTTTTGGTGACAGTCATAGTGTTGAACGTTATTACAGCTATTTTGCTCGATAACTTTACGAAGTTGAGGCAGGAAAGGGAGGAGCATAGTATGAGGTGAGGCACGGAGAGGAGCTGCGAGGAGCGAAGCGACGAGCATCAAGAACATTAAGAACATTCTAAACTTACTCGTCGCTTCGCTCCTCGGCTCGCTTCGCTCGCCGCTCCTCGCTACGCTCGTCGCAGGATCAGTAATTACTGCATAATCTGTGGTATGAGCAGCACGGAGTGCGATTTATTCGCCGCCAAGATGAAGAACGGAAAGACCTTCCGCCACCACACCACCGTCGACCACAACATGGAGAACTACTGTTTATTCTTGTTCCACTTGATGAGTAAGAGCAGTGACGAGTACACGGGAGCGGAGAGCTACGTTCAGGCGTGTTTGGACGCAGATAACTACGGTAATTGGTGTCCGGTCATGACCAGCTATGATAGGCAGCAGGCGACGTTGCTTGGATTGGATGGCGAGGACGTAGTTGTTGATGAGGGGGGAAGTAAGGCTGAGAAGAATGGGGGAGGGGTTGGGGGAGGGATTGGGGGCGGTTTGGTCGAAAAGAAAGGATTCACGGTCGGATTCGACGGCCCAGGATTAACTCCGAAAGACGATACCAACGTCGACATCTTCTCCAAGCAAGATAACGCGAATCCCTTCCCTAACATTTCGCTGGAGGCGGACCCGAACGAGGACACGCACAGGCATTCGGATATTAATGTGGCGGCGGGGATGTTGGGAACGAAGAAGGCGGTGGGGGTGTTGAAGGGGTTCAGGAAGCAGGCGACGTTTAAGGGGGTTAAGGAGGGGGAGTAAGTTGGGGGGGGGGAGAAATTGTATGTACAATAGGAATGAAAAGAAACCGTGAAATAAAATTTTCATGTGAAACGGTGGGATGTTTTTTTATGTTGGCGTGTTTTGCGTGTTGGTGAATTGTCCCCTTCCGTGAGTGTTGTGACAAGTAATTGTGTCAATAATCTTGTTTGGTTTTTGTGTCGGTTGTTGTCTGCGTCTCCTGAAGCCCCTCCTTTTCTAGTATTAAGATAAGATGAAAGCGCGTCGATCTGCCGCCTACAACCACTCCTTTTTCGACGTAGTCTATCGAACCTATCTCCCCCCCCCCTATCCCCTTATTCCCCCCCCTCTCAATTACATTCCCACTACCCACTACCGCCGTCCATTGGACTTCTTGCTTCCCTTCCCTGCGGGCTGCTTCTGCTGCTGCTGCTGCTGTCCGCCCCCTTCCTTCTGCTGTTCCTGCAGCATCTGGCTGACGCTGTCGAACTTCTCCTGCAGCCTCTTGTTCGCGGTGCATTCCGCTTTCAAATCCTCGACCTGCCTCTGCAGGACCCTCTTGCTCTCGTCTAGGTCGAAGATGTGGGTCATGTCGCCCTCGTAAACTCTCTGGAGCTCGGAGCGGAGGTGGCGCTGGAACTCCTCCACGAAGGGGAGGAGGTAGAAGCAGTTGAACTTAGTGCAGACGCTCTTCCCGAAGGACTCCCTCCACTGGGCTACGATGTGCTGGACGAGGCCGCTGACGACAAGGTTGGTCCTGTTCGCGTCGCGCGCGCACGCCGCCTCCTCCATCAGCTGCAGCAGGTTGTAGTAATCCCTCTCCCTCTCGTTCGGGCTCGCCGAGACCTGCGACGAGCGTAGCGAGTCGCGTGAAGATTGGAGTTAAAGAGATAAAATTACTTAGCGGTGATAGTGGCGTCGATATCTAGACTGCAGCTACTAGCGCAGCCGAATAACGAACGGAACCAACGCATTCCAGCCCGTCGCTTCGCTCCTCACAGCGCCTCACCTGCCTGTTTCCGTAGTCGGTGGGTTTGACGAGGGCCCTCTCGGCGACGGCGGCCTCCTCGTGTTTCGCCTTGATGTCGGACTTCTTGGCTTTCTCGTTGGACGCTACCGCGACTTGGTAGACGCTCACGATGTCGCCTTGATCGGGGAGGGAGCGCCTGAGAGCTCCGCTGGATCTCTCGTTGAGGTCCCACGTGATGTAGCGGGTTAAGGCGGTCAGGTCGTCGCGGCAGCGGCGCATGCAGGATTCGGAGCATTCCTCGATGAAGTTTTCGAAGATCGTCTTCACGAGTTCCCTGAACTGGGGGTTGGTGATGATTTCGGATCCGTCGTTTGCGCCCTTGTTCTTGCTCTGCCTTTCCATCTTCTGCCTCAGCATGTACTCCGCTACGGGGAAGAGGTTGTCCATAATGTGGTTCGTCCTGAGTTTAAGGCTATCAAGTAGAGGGTCGAAGCTGGGGGGGAGGGGGAGTTAGTATGGTTTGGTTTCTAGAATCGTTCGCTAGAAACATTTTTCAGCTCTCCATATTCTCACCTCGTCCTCGCTTTCTCAACCGCAATAACGCACGCAGCCCTCAAGAAGTTAACCCCGTCATGCGT
Source organism: Triparma laevis f. inornata (assembly GCA_012489335.1). Classification (NCBI taxonomy): domain Eukaryota; class Bolidophyceae; order Parmales; family Triparmaceae; genus Triparma; species Triparma laevis. The sequence goes on from BLQM01000140.1 coordinate 33,042, forward strand.
ATCCCCCACCCCCGCAGCGTTCGCAACCTCATCCTCCGTGATAGTCGGCAGCCTCAGGCACTTGGTGGCTAAGGAGAATTCCCTAAGCGCCCTATGGTACTGGCTACCTCCGTAGAGTCTGTGGTCTCTGTTTCCAACGTCGCTTACGACGAGGCGTTCCCACCCTCTTTCGCTTACGGCCATTGCGCATCGATCGTGGAAGGATCCCGCGGCTAGGTTTTCTTGGCTTAAAGTTTCTCCGAAGGTGGAAGGGGGAGCGACGACGGAGCCGTGGATGGCTTCTTTGAGGGCGGCGCAGAAACCGTCGCAGAAGGCGTCGGCGCCGGATTTTAGGCGTTCGATGCTGAGGGATTCTAGCTCCGCTTCGCAGACTTCGAGCCTCTTGGCGGCGGCGGCGTGTTCGGCCTGGAGGAGGGGGACGATCTTAGCGACGTTCCTCCTGTAACACTCGTCGACTCTCCTCTCCAAGAACCCTCTCAGCCGGGAGATTCCGACGCGGGGTAGGAGGGCTTTGGTGACGTGGGGCCCTGCGGTGAGGCGTTTTTTGACTACTTCGCGGTCGGCGTCTTCGTTGTTGGCGCAGGAGGAGACGAACTGCGAGGAGCGTAGCGAGTCGCATGAGGATTGGCATTTATGAGTTAGAATTACGTAGCGGCAACATGAGCGTCGGTGTTTGCAATGAAGCTAATAGCGCAGCTGAATTTCGACCGCAATTTACATATTCCTAGCTCGTCTTCTTCGCTCCTCGCAGTTTCTCACCTCCTCGTCGTTTCTGAAGAGGTAGGAGTCTCCCGAGCCTACGCGGCCGGAGGGGACGGAGGTGAAGAAGGGACCGCCAAGCTTGTGGGGGGCGAGCTTGGAGACGAGGGGAGCTTTGAGGAACTCCTCGACGTCCTCGGGGTCGCCGAACTGGGGGATCTTGGTGTCAAGCTTGGTGTTGACGATGACGGTTCTGGAGAGGTCGGGGTCGGCTTTTTGGACGATCTGGGGGAGGGGGGGGGCGAGCGAACGAGCGAAGCAAGGTGAGGAGCGAAGCGACGAGTTAGTATAGAATTGTGTGGTGTGCCATTGTAACGTCAAATATAGAATAAAATTTGCTCACCTCCCTGGTTTGACCGTGCTTCCAATCAGCCGTATCTTCAACACACAAAATAATATAATCCTTACACCTCATCTTCGCGATAACCAATTTCTCCGCCTCCTTCGCACTAGCCTGCAATGCTCTACTTTGCATATTAGCCTGACTCCCCTTCGGAGTTTTAGGAGCAGCGATTAATCCAGGGGTATCGATTAAGATTAAGTTGGGGCAGAATTTGTATTCCATGCGGATGTTTATTTCGCGGGAGTCGAAGCAGCGGACGGGGTCGTGTTCGAGTCGGGAGTTTTCTGATTCGATGTATTCCTGAATTTCTCCTAAACTCTTGGGGCACTCTACTCCGTCGTCGCCTTGGAGGAAGCAGCTGGGGCTGTCGCATTTGGGGTTGTACTGCATGCGGAGGGCGACGGGGCGGCGGGTTTTGGTTCCGCCGCCGACTTGGTTGAATTGGAAGCCCATGAGGGCTTCGATTAGGGCGGATTTACCGGAGGATTGGTGACCAACGACGAGGACGGCGGGAGCGTCGAAGGGTTTTTGGAAGTCTGGGGGCGAGAGAAGCGAGCCGAGGACGAAGCCCGAGGAGCGAAGCGACGAGTTAGTTTGGGATAGGTGGGGGTGATGGGCAGTGGGATTGTGTGGTGTGTGCTCTCGTTCGTCGTGTCATTTTAATCTTCATAAAAGGCTGCGTCGTCCTCGTCTCTAAGTCGGGGCTGCATCCCTCTCCTCTCACCTTGTGCCAACGTATGCAAAAGATTATAAGCATCATACAACGCTCCCTTCTCCTCCCCCTTAATAAACTGCGCCGATCTCTCCTCCATTCTCCTGCTCGTGTTGTTGTCGGTGGATGAGGCGGGAGTGGGATCATCGTATGAGTCATAGGAGGTTTCGGGAGCATCGAATAAATCGACATTATCAGACTCATAGGATGAGCCACCGCGAAGGGCGTTTAAGGTCAGCTTGCGGTTTAAATTGGGAATCGACTGCAGCGACTGCTTGCAGTCGATGGTGGTGGCGAGGGCGAGGAGGGAGAGGAGGAAGAGGTAGGAACGCATGATGGTCGCCGGCCTGGTTCGAATCGGGAGGGAAAAAAACGAGGGCCTCAGCGAAGACTACGGTAGTGTGCAGTAGTAAATACTGTAGGTGCCGGTAGAGTTTGTGGTTGAAGTCAGCTAGAGACGACGGGTATTTAAAAATATCAACGTTTGGCTGAGGGGTGAAGGTTTTTAGTGAGTTTGACAAGGCAGATCATTTTGCAGGATTTTGGAGACGCGCAGCTCGTCCAAAATCGAAGTAAACAGCCGTTCATGCGTTGGAGTCGATTGTGAGTATTCATTTCTGTACAGTGCCATGTCTAACATAGCATCCAGGCGTCTGTGGATAGTTTTATTCCCATGGTCGTTCAGGTTCGAGATCGAGTCGGAATATCGTTGCCAGATCGCGCTATTCAACCTCTATGCGTTGACGACGCTGGGAAAATGGCAAAGTGCGGAGTTATGCGTTGTTGAGAACGTTGATTTCGGTGCTCTTACTACCCTAAAGCGCTGGAGCGTCGAGACGTTGCCAGTTGCCTGTCACCTCACATTACCAGCTTGAGATGTCCTGACACATACTCACTCTCTCCCTCTCCTCAGCTGCCTACCAACCCTAAGTTTAACAATGCTCCTCCCTCGTTCAACCGCGTTCCTTCGTCCTTCTCTCCTTCCTCTCACCTCCTCCTTGCGCTTTTCCTCCTTCCCCTCCCCCACCCCCTCCAACCCCAACAACAAACACCACCGCTTCACCTCTAAACTCTTCCGACCAACGAGTCCTCCACCTCCTTCACCAACACCTTTATCATCCTCAGATCTCGAATCTCACGTAAAAAAACTTCTACCTCTCTTAACCCCCTCCACGCTTCTATTAACCGGCGCTGGTCTCTCTGTCTCCTCTGGAATACCAGATTACCGTGGTTCAAACGGTTCCTATTACAAAAACCATCGTCCAATAACCCACGATGAATTCCTATCTTTTCCTTCAAATCGTAAAAGATATTGGTCACGTTCTTTAATTGGTTTTAAGAAGATGATGGACGCAGAACCGAATGGAGGACATAGGAGTTTAAAGGTTTTGCAGGATGAAGGGAGATTGGGGGGGATTATTACTCAGAATGTTGATGGTTTACACTCAAAGGCTGGTGAGAGATTGGATGAGAGGTTAATATGTTTTTGAGCGTGTTAAGCGTTTTCCGCGTTGAACGATAGTCTAACACGTTTGCCTTCGCTTCAACCTTATATATATTTCTTTGCCAGGTTCTAAAAACGTTATTAATTTACACGGAAAAGGGGAAGATTGTGTGTGCATGTCTTGTGGAGTTAAGAGTAAACGCGAGGATTATCACGAATTATTGAAAGAACGTAATCCTAAATTCTTCGAGAAACTTAGTAGTGCAGAAAAAACAAATGAAATACGCCCAGACGGCGATGCTGACATTAATGTTGATTATGATGAATTAGAACTTGTAGAATGCCCTTCATGTTCTACAGGTATAATAAAACCAGATGTAGTATTCTTTGGAGCTAATGTAGATAGAAAAATAGTTGATTCTTGTTATGAATTATGCGATTCTAGCGAGAATTTAATTGTTGCGGGGAGTAGTTTAATGGTTTATAGTGGGTTTAGGTTTGTTAAAGAATTTATTAGATTAGGGAAGAATGTGACTGTTGTTAATGTGGGGGAGACGAGGGGGGATGGGGTGGAAGGTGTGGATAAAATTGAAGGGGATGTGGGGCAGATTTTTGGAAGGGCTTTGGAGGTTATTTTGGAGGAGAAGGGCAGGAATTAATTGAGGGGGTTTTAGATATGAACATTGTTGGATCTTTTATTATTATTATAACTATGCGCAGATCAAGAAATTCTTCGGACCACCTTTTAACCTTCTCCCGAAACCTCGCTACGATCGCTTCGCCCACTTCGTTCAGCGAGTCCTCCGTTACCATGTGTCCTCCCTCAACTTTTACCTCCGTAATGTTCTTCCAAGACCGTATAACATTTCGATCATTCTCAGTCATGGTTCCAGGCTCGGCGTTGATGAACGTTGTGGGTATTTCACTGCTCTCAATCCAGTTCCGACCCGCTTCCATAATTTCCACAACCCCTTTAGGTGACCCCGCCACCGGTATTGACCGTATAAACGCCAAAATTGGACAGCGAGACTCAACATCCTCATACCCCCGTCTATAATATTCCATCTCCGTTCCAGATTTAACGATATCCTTTCTATTCACCCTATCAGGTATACTTTCTAGCATGATATTTTTCTTTAAAATGAGATTCGCTCCGAAATCGAAGTAGAAGCAACAGAAGGTGAAGGGTTTTCGGAACATTAGTTTTACGCCGCCGCGGATCTTCTTATGAACTCGCGACCAGGATGAGAAGGTTTGGCAAACTACTTCGATGCTTGCGAAACCTGTTACGGCCTCAGGATGTTTGCTCGCCCAGTACGCTGCCAGGGTGCCGCCCCACGAATGTGCCACAAACGTAACATTCGTAAATCCATTTACTCCCACCGCATCCAGAAACGCCGAGAAACGCTTCACCTGCTCCTTCGTCTTATATATATCTCCATCATCAACATTATTAAGTTTCTCCGAATCGCCCATCCCAATTAAATCAACTGCAATCAACCTCCCCAAACCTTCACACTTCTTCATAACATTCCTCCACATATAAGAATACGTAGGATTCCCATGAATATATACAAACGTATATGAACCGGAACTGGTTTCGTAGTATGATATATATTTTTTCATAGAACGGTGAGCTTCTTCTGAGAGTAACGGGGGGAGGAGGGGATGGAGGGTGGGGGGGCTGGGTTGCTGCGGAAGTTGCGAGACGGGATTGACAGGAGCCCATGTCAAGCGCGTTTGGAGTGAACTTTTACGTGCTGTCCAGGGCGTTTGGAGATTGCGTTTTACGAGCTGTTAAGACAGGGTTGCGTTCAAATAGGTTTGGTTGTTTTGATCCTCAAACTCTACTAACAGATCCTACCTACAACACCTTCAATTTTTGTTCGGACAAAAATTTAACAGATGAACGACACGATACGTGTATACTAAGTCGGTGTTGAGCGAAACCGCTTTTTTTACTACACGTTAGGACACCCTGGGGGTACTTTTAGTAGTGCCAATGCCCAAGCTTCGTCGAACTTCTTTATGTGTAATGAAATTCTTGGGGAACGCACTCACTCGGATAACACGGATTTTCACTGGGTCAAGTGTACTATCTCCCCCCCCTCACCATTAATTATGTTCGTTTCAACCCCGTTAAAATCTTGGCCTTCGGCAGGGCTCTAATTTTTGGCCTATTTTTCAGCGATGATCTGCCTGGCTGTTGGGAGTCACTCTTTTCTCCCACAGCTACCTTAGACAAGCTTCCTTTCCCCTTTCTTCGTAGAGGGTACGTCGCTACTCATTTCAATTGACGACTGCCATCCCGCGTCCGTCAGAGCGTGTCCGGGGAGAGGAGAGATAGGGGGGTGGGGTGGGTCAGGCTTTCCACGTGCCCGTAGCAGACAAACCTGTGCTTTTCTCCTTTGCTGGCCGGGCGTGAACCCTTTTTCACCGTCCAGGGCCCTGATCCATCGCCGCACTCCCCCAACCCCAATGAAATATGTGTGTGTGTGTGCCCAAAATACTTTACCACCCTCTTCTAACCCTTAACGAAATATATATATATCCCCCGGGCAGCTCTGTTTCTTGCCCTTCCTCAGCCCATCCCTCTCGCCTTCCTTGATGGAGCCTGAACCCACCAAGCTGGACAACGAACGCTCTGTTGGAATGGCTCAAGTGATTCCGTCGGGAACCAACATGGACTTAACTCAGGATATCCTTGACTCTCTCAATGTCGCTCAGGCCAGCGAAGACAACAAGAAGAACCTCGACGATCTAGGAGGGACCGACGGCCTCGCCGCGCGCATGGGCTTGAACCTTAAGACGGGATTGAGCGATGCGCAGGTCGACGCGAGTCGTGAGCGCTACGGAGCTAATGTCTTCCCTGAGAAGCCCATGAAGAGGTGAGTGAAAATCGAGACGGGGGGCATACCCACAAGGCATACCCACAAGGTTTGTTGTGTTGTATACAATATGTGATATGTACCCCCCCCCTGCCCCCCCGTTAAC